>ML804254.1:18602-33851 GCA_009831015.1 Picea engelmannii | reverse complement strand
ATATATATATATATATATATATATCCACAATTGTTAATTGTGCTAAAGACAATTGATTAAGTGATGCTAGGATCTCTCCAACCTTTCTCTCATACAACAATTAGACAACACTATGATTCCATATGTTAAGATCTCTACAATACTAAGATGTAGAATGCACGTCATTTCTTCTGATATAACAGAATTTGACAACACGATGATTCCATATATATATTTTTTCTTTTTTTCTTTTTTTCTTTTTTCTTTTCTTTTATGAAATTTTGTATTATCTTAACGTAGACTTTGGATGTTTATATTAGACATTTTTTTTTCTTTTATATATAGTTTCTTCTTTTTCCTTTTCATTAATATTAAATATTAACTTTTTCCATCAATATTAATTTTTTCATTTTAGTTTATCTAGGTTACTACCTAGCTATCATCAACCAAAGAATGACAAGAAACACCTGTCAACCAAACTACGTTGTAAATTTCACATTGTTACATTGTTACCAACGGAGACACATATCAACCAAACTACATTGTAAAGTGCACATTATTATAGGATAAGATTAAGAATGCCACGAGACACATGTTATGGTTGACATTTTTTAAACAAGTTATAATTAATATGAATCTTGAGATAGATATTAAAAAATAAGAAACCTAAATTTCAAGGTTTAAAAGATTTGGGATAAAAATGAGGAATAAAATTTTGGTGTTTAAAATATTGGATAAAAATGAGACATCTCCATAAAAATTCTCATATATATAAAATGACACATGTGTAGTAGACCTTGTTTATTTAGAGGCTGACAAAATCGTAATAAAATTAGATATGCTAAAAAACAATTTAGAGTTTAAAATATCTCCAATAAAAATAAGGTTTAATGTTTAAAAAATCCAAGTTAAAACACTTACTAGGAAATTTCAAACCATTCATAGCACCTACAAAATTACAATAAAAATGAGGCATGTTGAAAATTTTTATGTTTAAAAGATCTCCAATAAAAATGGTGCTAAGACTTGTGTAATTTTCTTAACTTAGATTTTGGATGTTTAGATTAGACATTTTTTTCTTTTATATATAGTTTTTCCTTTTTCCTTTTCATTAATATTAAATGTTAATTTTAATTTTAATTTATGGAGGTTACTACCAGATCGTCAACCAAAGAATGCACGAAACACATGTCAACCAAACTATGTTGTGTAAGGTGCCCATTGTGTTTCAACCAAACTATGTTGTAAGGTGCACATTCTTAAGATTATGGAAGACATTTTTTTAAACAAATTATAATTAATATGAATCTTGAGATAGATATTAAAAAACGAAAGTTCAATAAAAAAATATCAATAAAAATATGGCTTAATGTTTAAAAAATCCAAGTTAAAATGCCACTAGTATTGGAATTTCAAAACTAAATGGTCCATACACTTTTGACTATTGGAATTTCAAAACTAAATGGTCCATACACTTTTGACTACTCCAATGCCAGTTTTCATAGTTTTAACTACTCCAATGTCAGTTTTCATAGTTTTAACCTATAATGTTGAAGGTTTGGAAGAATTTCTACTTGGTGAGAGGCAATTTTCCTTATATTCATTTTTTTCCTTTTATATATGTGTTTTTGGCTACTATGGTAAGTATAACACTTTGTAACACAATAATGTTAAAAAATGGGGACATTACATTGTCATACATATAAGTGTCAATTTGTTGTTGACTTAAGGGTGGAGAAGCATATTGTACATATATGATTAGACCATCAACTACATGTTTTAATGTGGTGGTCATTGAGAGGAAGTTAGGTGCATCAAGTATGTAGATATTCATACAATTTGTTTTTGTATACATTAGGTTGAGTCCGAGGGGGAAGTCTATTAGATTAGCCTTGGTTCGAGGGTTGGGGAATAGAGTCTCTCTTATTATTCACGATAGTAGCAACTTAATTATGTACAAACTGATTTAGCAAATAAGTTTATATGTTTACATAACCATTAACAATATCAAGTGTATGTGGTGGGTGACAAAGGTAGAAATAGATTTCCTCAATAAGACCCTAAGTCCTTTATCAATTTCTTAGCGAACAAGGAGGTGGAAATATACCAAAAAATTAATTGTAAGTGTTTTTTAAATCTCAAAATTTCTTAGTGGGAAATCAAATGCACCACTTAGTAACTAATCCTATTAAAGCGTTCCATTATGACGCACAAAAAAATAAAATTCAAAAAGGAAATTCTTAAGAACTTCAAAGTGATTAATATAATATTATTTATTTTCTTCTAATAAAACATTTCAAGTGTCCTTAATATAAAAATAAATAATAAATATAAGATTTATAAACTTTTAACTTCTTCCAAATTGATACGTGTAATAATTTATTATTATTAAGTAACCAAGAATTCATGACACTCCAAATGCCATGTCATATTCACACTTTCAACTTCTTAAAATTTCACGTGTATAACCATTCATTTTTAAGAATTTTATTATGTTGATGGGTCCACTAACATTCGAAGAGTGGTGCGTCATAATGGAAGGCAACGACACTATCGGTCAATGTCCGTTGCTAACCAATGAGGGTCAACCCACATATCATGACAACTCCCTCGAGATTACAAGTTTACCTTAGTTTAAATGTTGAAAAGTTTAAGAGTTATATTTAATATTAAGATATGTTCAAAACCTTAATTTATTATTTAGTCTCTATTCAATCTTTACTAGAGACTCGCCTCCACCTATGATCAAAAGGACTCGTGTTGAAAACATAGACAATCCTTTTACAGAAGATCCCATTCCCTCCGGAAAGAAAATCTATTTAGACATAGATAACATTACCTTTTTAGAATGATCCTTCTCTCCTTTGTCATAGAGATATAATCCCTGCTCACTATAGGGGAGTCCACTAAGAAACATGGATTCCAACCCAACAACCCATAACTCATTTTTTGGTTCCTTCAATTTACTTGACCTCAATTAACTCACAAATGACCCCATCACACATAATGACGATTTGGTAGACATGCCATGTAATCTCCCCTATGACTTAACAAAATTCGAGGGAAAATTCCATGAATACCCTAACACCCACATAACCACATACCAATTATGGTGTGGATCAATCAACCTCAAAGAGGACACCATTAGGCTCAAAAATTTTCAATAGAATTTAATAGGATCCACTACCAATTGGTACATTTAACTTGCCACGAAGAAATTTTTTGATTTAAAAACACTCAGAATAAAGTTTTTGACCTATTTCCATCTTCATGCTCACTAAGAAACTAATAATGAACTCCTCACCACATTGAGGCAACCAAGTTCTACTGTAATATCCCCAAGGACGAGCACTGTTGTAATCATGTTTTTGAATTGTAAATCATGTTTTGTAGGCTGGTGAGTCAAGTATTGATAAGTTGATAGGCTTATGTGTTTATTAGGTTGGAGAGTCTAAGTGTTAAAGGCCAGGAGCTTGATTTTTGTAAATGTAATTATGCACATTATTAATAAAAAATAAACATCGCTGCATGTGGAATGACCACGACGAATGAGTGATGGGGGACTAAGCTTCCACAAAGGTTGGGTAAGGGAGAGGGGGCTGAAAGGTTGGAAAGAGGGGCTAAGCTTGGGGGCTTAAGCCCTTAGGAATAATACTTTATTATTATTCCAAAGTAATGTGAAAATGTATATATTTTATCCTAAGTTCCTGGAAAGGGGAATGTGTGCAAAATGGGAAGCATGTAGCCCCAGGGAGATAGGTGTCATCCTGGGCGCATGCAGTTAAAAATGGAGGAATAATTTGTGTTGGCGGTTTTGCATTCCTCCATCCATCACCTGAGTCTGGGGTTCGAACTTCCATTCACCATCCTCCGTCTGAACTCATGGGTGTCCATGATCCACCTCAGTCTGGTGTTTTCTTTCATATCCTTTACTTGGATAGTTCAAGCTTGTGCGTGAGATCTCTGTGGACCCTTACGTAGTCCCGAAACCAGAACCAAGAAGTCGTCCTGTGTTTCTGGTTGAGAAAACCGAAGCGTCCTGTATTTTCCAAGCCATGTTATGCTGTAGCATTTGTCTATCACCAGTTTTGGAAAGGTCGTGTCTGTGTTTCTCATGGATTATTGTGGTTGCACAGTTCTTGACTGCGGGTGGCTTGCTGGCTAGTGTGTGTTCGTGTTGAGCCTCGTAGTTGCTCGACTGCGTTGGATCCCAAGTTGAAGGAAACAAGTTGTTTGACCTGTTTGTAACACTCTCTCCAGGTGAGGGAGGTGGTTGCAGTTGAAAAGAACAGGTCGCCAGACCTATGAGCGACTCTCTCTAGGTGAGAGAGTGTGTTGAGGAAGTAAGAACTCCTGGAAGGGGTCATGTAGCTTCTACAGAACTCTGTGACTTCCGATCCGGTCTGTTGTTGAAGCCCAATGCAAGGGAGGTTAGTAACCCAAGGATTGTCTTGGTGACAGTGAAGGTGTATACTCTTGGGGTGGCACATGCATGTGGGGAATGAGAGTATGTGAGCAGTGGGCATAAGTGGCTCCTGGGAGAAAATTCTTCCTCTGTAACTAGATGTCTTCTCGTAGACCTTGCCTAGCCTAGGATTCCCTGCTCGGTGGAGCTTAGTCCCATATCGAGGGTGACCTACTATTGAGAGTGATGAGCAACGCAGTCTAAGGTTGGGAGGTTCGTGGAAGGTCTGGACGCAGTTGGTGAATTACATCTAGTTTCAAAGATAAGTATTAGTTTGTGCTTAATATTATGTTTTGCATGCCTGTGATTCTTATATGTTATCATGTATTCTGTTGTGCATATGAATTATTGTTAATGCCATGGATTATGTATGCTAGAAGTAATTATGTCCTTACTCTGTTTTAATTTATTGAATTCATTTAAATGCATGTTTATAGAAGTGTTATTCCGCAGTAGAATTACTCCCGATGTGGGTTGACATCTCGAAGAATGTTACATTTTGGTATCAGATCTTTAAAGGGCTAAAGTCATAATTGTTGGTAGCATTTCCCGACCTTTGGAGGGCCGGGGATGTTACATTTTGGTATCAAAGATTTAAAGGGCTAAATTCATGAGTGTTGGTAGCATTTCCTAGCCTTTGGAGGGTCGAGGATGTTACATTTTGGTATCATAGCCAAGGTTTTCAATGCTGATCTTGGATGGACTAGATAAGGGGGCATTGGACATGAGGTTTCAGGTAGAAATTGTGTTTGGAGGGGCTAATTTCAAACCTTAAATTAGTTTTGACTGCCAAGGGGTTGCTTGGATGTGTTACAAAACTACAGTCGGTGTGGTATTTGGCCATAGAGAGAGAGAGAGAGAGAGAGAGAGAGAGAGAGTTGAACGCACGAAGTGTTGGAGCCATTAGATCTGATCGGGAGGAAAGAAGATCCCTCGTGACCGTTAGATTTGGAGAAGGTGCAGGAGAGTTATCCTGTAAACCTTTCAGGGATTTGAATATCAAGAAAAGAAAGATGTGCTGAGGAACAAACTCCTGATGCCTGAAACTCTGAAGTCCTGAAAAGATCTACACCATAGATCGCAAGGAAAGAGCTTGATCGTAGGATCAAGCGAAGGAGCAGATCGCAATTTTGGTTATCGGGAAAAGAAAGATGTGCTGATGCACGAACTCCTGATGCCCGAAACTCCGAAGTCCCTAAACGATCTACACCGTAGATCGGAGGAAGAAAACTTGATCGTTGGATCAAGTAGAAAGTAAATGACAACTTTGCGATTTTGGCTATCGAGAAAAGCGAGATGTGTTGACGCACAAACTCCCAAAACATGAACTCCCGAAAAGAAATATGAACATGGTAGGACCCGATGATGTCACCGAAGATGACATGGACCCTCCTAATCGTTCCACGTGCCACCGTGGTTGTTGGAAACAACTGTGTTACGTGGGCCTGGAGGGGATTTCGGATGTAGGAACATTTGGAGGAAACAATTGTGGGAATTCCCGTGGTCTGAAGTCCCGAAACCTCGAAGTCCCAAAGTTCCGAAACTTTGATGACAGAAGGAACACTGTGGGTTCCAACCGTTGGATGTCTTGTAGACGTGGACCACTGATCCACCCGATGTTGTGAGTTCGGTAACTAGAAATCGAGAGATAGTGGTCTAGCATATGGTCAAAGCTCGTGATCGCATGGGTTGGGGACTAAGAAAGAGGGGGCTATCGCCTGAAAGTTATAGAGCCAAGCAGAGCTCAAAATATTCATGAAGTCAAAACGTTTTCTTAAAATTAGGTTTGTTTTGAATGTGTGGAAATTGTTAAGGAAATATGGCCTGGCAAATTCTGGTTGTCTGCACGTTGTGATTGCAGAAGTTGACGAGGGCCAGAACTAGTCAGAGTTGTCGCCGAGTGAAAATAAACGGAAGAGGCACGAATTGCCTTTAGTGCAGAAAATGAAAGAGAAGGAATGGATGTCCACTTGGGAGTCGAAGGATCAAACTCCAATGGACACGGAAAAGAGATGGATAAGGAAGGGCATATGATGAAAATCATTGAAATATTATAGAGGGATGCTCAGACTCGCCGAGATGATAACCAAAATCTCATGAAAGCCAAGGATCAGCAGGGAGAATTTAACTTGAAGTTTCTAAGGAGCCTGGATAGGATCGAAAAGAAATTAGAAAAGGAGAGTGACTCGAGCAGAATAGGGAGTCACCGAAATTCTAAGGGGAGAAGATCAAGGTGTGATGGTCAACACCATCATCACTCCCAAAGTCACTCCAAGAGAAGGGCACACAGTAGTTCAAGCCCATCTCCTACCAAAAATCACAGAAGATCTAGAGTGGGTGAATTGAAAGGAGAGATGAATAAGATTAAGCCTCCCACGTTTGATGGAGAACACTAGGAGGAATATGTCGAGAGATGGCTGCTAGGCATGAGGAAGTAATTCCAATTGCATAAATATTCCTCTCATGTCGAAGGAAGAATTGCGATGTATCAACTAAAAGGAAAATCATCCATGTGGTGGGATCAGCTGGTGTAGGTGCAACACATTAGAGAGAAAGATATCACTTGGAAGGAATTCAAGAGGTATTTCAAGAAGAAATATTTGACTAAAATATATTATGATAGAAAGATGAAAGAGTTCTTTGAAGTCAAACTAGGCAGCATCACCATTGATGAATACGAGCGAAGATTTTTGGAACTGTTGAAGTATGTTTCGTTCATCAAGGAGGAGACTATCAAGATTCAGAGGTATCTAAGTGGATTACCACCTTCTATTGGTGACAAGATTCAGTATGATGACCCTAAGTCTATGGAAGAAACGATAAGAAGAGAGAAATGTTTATATGAACAACATAGAGAAAATCCTACCTTCTAGAAGGCTTGGGAAGACAAGAATAAGTTCAAGAAGGAACAGAGGTAGAAGGGAAACAAGCCTCCCTTTTTCAGAAACAGTCCTTAGGGACAACCATATTTTAGAGAGCCCAGAAAGGCTGAAGTGGGTGGACAATTGCCAAGGAAGACACCTATGGAGTGTTGGGGTTGTAAAGGAAACCATAGGTACAGAGATTTCCCCCACAAGAATGATAAAGTGAGAGCCGTCCACAATGTTCAACAAGTTGAAACAATGGAGGACATGGGCAGTAGAATGCCAAGGATCTACGCAACCTTGGACAACAAGCAAGTTGAATATCAGTCACACATGATTGAAGTGGAAGATATGATTAACAACCATGCATTTACTATTTTAATTGATTCTGGGGCTAGCCATAGTTACATTGATCCTATAATGGTGGAAAGTTGGCATTTATCGATAAGAAAACATGAAAAGTCTTGGTTAGTGAAGTTGGATATAGGAACCAAGAGGAAAGTCACTGAGTTGGTTAAGTCCTATCCTGTGGACATGAATGGACTAAGCACGAAGGCTGAATTGAACATTCTACCTTTAGTCTCTTATGACTGTTTAATTGGGATGGACTGGTTGGGCCAGCACCATGCCCTCCTGGACTGTTGTAACAAGGCATTTACTTGCCTAGATGAGGAGGGGAATCGAAAAAAAGTCCAAGGAATTCCTAGAGTTGTTGTTGTTAGAGAAATCTCAACAATGCAGCTGAAGAAGTGCTACAGGAAAGGCTGTTAATTATTTGCAGCCCATATGGAGGAAGCATCTAAGGAGGAGGTCTCAAGGATTGGATACCATGCGGTACTAAGAGAGTTTGAATATGTATTTCAAGAGGTACTCGGAATACCTCCATAGAGAGATATTGACTTCTCTGTAAACTTAATTCTTGGAGCATCTCCAGTGTCGAAATCTCCTTATAGAATGAGTACGCTAGAGCTGAAAGAGTTGCAATTAACATGTATGGAACTGATATAAAGGGTAGAATTTTGGAAGCTGCAAATGCAGATTTGCAGTACAGGGAGCTGGTAGCAAAGATACAACAAGGTGAGATTCCATAGAAATTGGAAAGTTATAAATTAGAAACCGATGGGATACTTTTGTACAAGAACATAGTTTATGTACCTAAGGTACAGGGTTTGAAACTTGCAACACTGAGAGAAATTCATAATGTGCCTTATGCTAGGAACTGTGGATATCGGAAAATTGTGGCAGTAGACAAGAGCCATTACTTTTGGCTAGGTGTGAAGAAAGATATTGTTGAATGCATCGCTAGATGTATTGAGTGCCATAAGGTTAAAGCTAAGCAAAGGCACCCAGCAGGGTTGCTGCAGCCTTTACCCATTCTTGAGTGGAAGTGGCAAGTGGTGACAATGGATTTCATCACGGGATTGCGCAAAACAAGCAAGCAACATGACTCAATTATGGTGGTGGTGGACAAGCTTACGAAAGCTGCCCATTTCATTTAGTTAAAGACCACTCACAAGGCAACGGATGTTGATGATATTTTTATAAAGGAAGTGGCACGATTGCACGAAGTTCCCATGAAAATTGTTTCTACAGAGACTCAAAATTTACCTCAAATTTCTGGAAAGGGTCATTCAAGGGATTTAGAATGAATTTGAATTTCAGTATATCCTATCATCCTGAGTTAGATGGGCAGACAGAGCGGGTGAATCGAGTGATAGAAGACATACTGAGGATGTATATGATGGACAAACCATGAAAATGGGAAGACTACCTGCACTTGGTAGAATTAGACTACAACAATGGGTGTCAAGCATCATTGAAGATGAGCCCATTTGAATCACTTTATGGCAGAAAGTCCAATACTCCAGTAAGCTAAGATAATCCAACTGACAGAGCAGTAGTTGGGCCAGAGTTTCTCAAGGAAATGGAAGAACAAATGCTAAAAATTAAGCAGAATTTGAAAGCTGCCCAAGACAGGAAGAAAGGTTATGCTGATAAAAATAGAACCCACAGGGAGTTTAAAGTGGGTGATCGTGTTTTCCTTAAAGTGAAAGCTAACAAAAGTTCCCTGAAGCTGGGAAACTGTGCCAAGTTGGTAGCTAGATTTTGTGGGCCATTTGAAATCCTAGAAAGGATTGTGCTAGTTGCATATATGCTTGCATTACCTACATCCATGACTGTACATAATGTGTTTCATGTTTCATTTCTTAAGAAATATATACCTGATGCTAATCATGTTATCGATTGGAATGTGATTCAGGTGGAGCAAGAAGGTGTCTTGCAAGTGCATCCTATGCACATATTGGACAGAAAAAGTAAACAGCTCCGGAATCGAGATATAGGGCTTGTAAAGGTCCAGGGGACCTGGTACGGTCCTAAGGATGTGACATGGGAGCATGAGGATGCTATGCGGGAAGAATACCCACATCTTTTTGAACATTTTGGAATCTTGTTGATACTGTGT
This sequence comes from Picea engelmannii, assembly GCA_009831015.1. Lineage (NCBI taxonomy): Eukaryota > Viridiplantae > Streptophyta > Pinopsida > Pinales > Pinaceae > Picea > Picea engelmannii. The sequence goes on along the minus strand of ML804254.1, from coordinate 24,079 downwards.
GAAAGTTGCACTGAGGACAATGCAAAAATAAGGGGAGGGGATTGTGATATCCCCAAGGACGAGCCCTGTTGTAATCATGTTTATGAATTGTAAATCATGTTTTGGAGGCTAGTGATCTGAGTATTGATAAGCTGATAGGTTATGTTTTTATTAGGTTGGAGAGCCTAAGTGTTAAAGGCCAGGAGCCTGATTTTTGTACATGTAATTATGCACATTATTAATAAAAGATAAACATCTTTGCGTGTGGACTGAACACGATGAATGAGTGATGGGAGAATAAGCTTCCACAAAGCCTGGGTAAGGGAGAGGGGGTTGAAAGGATGGAAAGAGGGGATAATATTGGGGGCTTAAGCCCATGGGAATAATGATTTATTATTATTCCAAAGTACTGTGAAAATGTATATATTTTATCCTAAGTTCCTGGAAAGGGGAACGTGTGCAAAATGGGAAGCATGCAGCCCCCATGAGACAGGTTTCGACCTTAGTGCATGCAATTAAAACCAGAGGAATAAGCTGTGTTGGGGGTTCTGCATTCCTCCATCCATCACCTGAGTTCGGGGTTCGACCTTCCATTCACCATCCTCTTTCTGAACTCGTGAGTGTCCATGATCAACCTCTGTCTGGTGTTTGTTTTCAGATCCCTTACTTGGACAGTTGAAGCCTCTGCATTAGATCTTTGTGCACCCTTATGTAGTCTCGAAACTAGAACCAAGAAGTCGTCCTGTGTTGCTGGTTGAGAAAATCGAAGCGTCTTGTATTTTCCAAGCCTTGTTATGCTATAACGTATGTCTGTCACTAGTTTGGGAAAGCCCATGTCTGTGTTTCCGGTGGATTGTTGTGGTTACGTAGTGCTTGACTACGGGTGGCTTGCTAGCCAGTGTATGTTCATGTTGAACCTCGTAGTTGCTCGACTGTGTTGGACCTGAGTTGAAGGAAATAGGTTGTCTGACCAGTGTGTAACACTCTCTCCAGGTGAGGGAGGTGGTTGCGGTTGAAAAGAACAGGCCGCCAGACCTGTGAGCAACTCTCTCCAGGTGAGAGAGTGAGTTGGGGAAGTAAGAACTCCTAGAAGGGGTCCTATATCTGCTACAGAACTCTGAGACTTCTATTCCGGTCTGTTGCTGAAGCCCAAGACAAGGGAGGTTAGCAGCCGAAGGACTGTCTTGGTAACAATGAAGGTGTATACTCTTGGGGTGGGACAAGCATATGAGGAATGAGAGTCTGTGAGTAGTGGGCATAAGTGGCTCCTGGGAGAAAATCCTTCCTCTATAACTGAGTGTCTTTCCATTGACTATGCCTAGCCTAGGATTCCCTGCCCAGTGGAGCTTAGTCCCAGATCGGGGGTGACCTACTGCTGAGAGTGATGAGTAGTGCGGTCTAAGGCTGGGAGGTTCGTGGAAGGTCTGCACATAGTTGGTTGGTGAATTACATCTAGTTTCAAAGATAAGTATCAATTTGTGCTTAATATTATGTTTTGCATGCCTGTGATTCTTATATGTTATCATGTGCTCTGTTGTGCATATCAATTATTGTTAATGCCATGGATTATGTATGCTAGCACCAATTATGTGCTTACTCTATGTTAATGTATTGAATTCATTTAAATGCATGTTACATAAGTGTTATTTCACAGTAGAATTACTCTTGATGTGGGTTGATAGCCCGAAGAATGTTACATTTTGGTATCAAATCTTTAAAGGGATAAAGTCATAAGTGTTGGTAGCATTTCCCGGCCTTTGGAGGGCTGGGGATGTTACATTTTGGTATCAGAGCATTAAAGGGATAAAGTTATAAGTGTTGATAGCATTTCCCGGCCTTTGGAGGGTTGGGGATGTTACATCTACCCTTATCACCAAACACATACACCCATGGTGACATTGTTAGTGGTTATGAAAACACATAACCTTACCTGCCAAATTACTTTGTACATGGTTAAGTGATCCAGGGGATCAAATTTTGCTCAAAATTCAAAGTGCTTGGAATCACTTCAAATCGAACGGGTGCATAGGCCTTGTCATCAAAAACCTAACGCAACTCGTTTGGGTTCAAACGGACGTCGGATGAGAGAGATATTGCGTTCTGTTCAAATTGACAAACGAGCAAAAAAAAAATGTGCTGACTGTATAGTCCGTACGGATGTTGACGTGGCAGGGCCGTACGACACGTGGCAGGTGTTGGTTGGCAGTCGTGTGGACGAGTTGGCGTATGACACGTGGCTTGTTTGTGGCGAATGGGATGGTGACACGTGGCCCAATCAATGGTCACCACATGTCACCTGGACAGTGGTTTAAAATTTATGTTGTTGGCAAGATTTGACCCCGCGACCTCTGGGTAGGGGTAAAGCTTTGGGAAGGGCCACCCAACCGGCGCGCTGCCTATATGGTTCTTAACACTATACCTTTTAAAAATTATTTGAATTTGAATAGTTTTGAAATGGAGCGCGGTCTGGGCCGGGGCTTAGCCCCAACCCCTGGTCATATGTATATGTGCTATAGAACCACCGACGCATGCGCTTCCGACCGTTACCATATGGTTTAAACCTTTGGCCCTTTTTATATATGTGCACGGTCACATGGACCCATATGCCCATGGTCTTGGCGGTTAGGGGCTAGGCGTGCAGCCGTCCTACAGTTCACACTGTTTTGCGGTTGAGCTCGGTGCTGGGTTTTCACACAAATATGCACGTCGGGGCTAGGTTGAGGAGGCAGAGGTGCATTTTGGCGATCCAGAGACAACATGTTTGAAGGGGAACTTCCAGGAAGCCTATCTTCTTCAATTTTTGGCCAAACGAGGTGCCGAAAAATCCCAACTAGGGGTTTTTGGACATTCTGAAGCCATTGGAGCCATCATTTTGGCATTTTGAGAATTGTAAAGCACATATTTTATCACTTTGAGAAAATAATACAAAAGATCCATTGGAAGCTGGACCAGGAGATGTAGCCCAAGACAAGGGTGAACTCCTTTATCATTTGTCATGTTATGTGTTTTCTATTCACTGTTATTTGTTGCTGTTTATATGCATCTTGAATGTGTTATTTCTATAAAAGTTGTGTTTGCAAAATTGATCCATTTTCATAAGAACACTTGAATTAAAACTAGCAAATATTTTCAAGAACACAAGTCTTTATCATTTTCAGATCAAGTTGGTATCATAGCATAGGTTTTTGAAGACTTGATTATTTGCAAGTGTTTTGTTTTTTGATGCTCACAAGGTTGAAACTCACAAGAGGAGAAGGTCAACTTGTAGAGCAAAGTTCTCATCCTTCAAGAAGAAAGATTATATCATCACCTCAAGCTTCAAGGAGGCATTCACCAAGTATGGCTCATGAAGAGAGTCATGAACATATTCCTACAGAAGATGAAGATCTCAGAAAGGATTTCGTGGAAATGAGAGAAATGATGAAAGTCTTGATGGAAGAAAGGAACACAAGGTTGCAAGGTGAAGGATCCAACCCTTCAAAGCACAAGGGAGACAGTGGTGATAAACTCCAAATGGAAATGGAGGGAATGGTGCTTCTCCACCACCCTCACCTCCTTCTTCTTCTTCTTCTTCTACCAGTTGAAGACCTCTTCCAAATTCTCCAAAAGGACATGGTAAAACTCCTTCACAAATTCCTTTGTTAAAGCTTGATATTAAATTTGAATTGCGAATGTACAATGGAGAGGTAAATGCTGAGAAATTGGATAATTGGATTCGTTAGATTGAGGTGTATTGTAGGATACAAAAAATTCAAGATGATGGAACTAAGATTCAGCTTGCTTCTTTAAGATTGGATAGTGCAACACTCATTTGGTGGGAAGCCAAGACTCAGGAGGACATGAAGAAACATGGTAAAATTTTAACCTCTTGGAATGATTTTATTGTTGCAATTAAAAAACAATTTTACCCATTGGCATATATGCAAAAAACTACTATGGATTGGCAAAATTTTAGACAAGCTAAAGGAAAAAATGTGCAAAGATTTACTCAAGAATTTAGGACAAGAGATTTGGTTTTGGGAGTAGATTTGTCTTCTCAAGAAACTTTACTCAAATACATTGGAGCTTTACATAGTTATTTGAGACATACAATACTCTTGTTTAATCCTTCAAATCTAGATGAAGTTTGTGTTCAGGCAACTCATTTGGAAGCAAGAGGAAGGAATGAAACTCGAGGGTAAAATGAAGCCTTTCGGTCATGGAGATAAAGGAAAGAGGAAGTTCAAGGGCAATGGAAAAAAGAATGTTGTTGTAAAGAAAAAGGGAGAAAAATTTACATGCAAACATTGTTCAAAAGATGGCCATGATGAAGATCATTGTTGGAAACTTCATCCTGAAAGAAGACCCAAAAATTTTGGCAACAAAGGGAAGTCAAAGACTGCTGCAACCATACAACATGATTTAGGTTCTGATTCAGGTGATGAAACAAAGATTAGAGCCATGGGTTATCAAGGTAAAGGTTCTATTGCAAGTACTAGTTCTTCAAGTAACAATAATCTCAATGTAACTCAACAAGAAAAATAAAGAATAGAACTTTTTCACATAAGGGTTGTTTCAAAGCATACCAAGATAGATACTCTATTTGATACTGGATCTCAAGAAAAACTTATATCTGAAGACACTGTTAAGAAATTAAAATTGGAAACAATTCCACATCCTAAACCATACCCTCTTGGTTGGATATGTGATAATGCTAAATTACAAGTGACAAGAAGGTGTAAACTTAGGTTTGCTATCGCTGCAAATTTTATAGATGAGGTAGAGCTTGATGTTATTCCTTTAGATATCTGTGGTATTGTGTTGGGAAGCCCATATTTATATGATAGAAAATCCATTTTTCATCGTCATGAGAATAAGTATCACTTGTTTAAAAATGGAATTGAGTACATTGTTAGAGCCCATACAAAGAAGATGAATTTGTCACTTGTAAATGCGGGAAAAATGAAGAGATTAGTCAATGCTAGCAAGAATTTTGTTCTCTTTATGATTAAACCCAAAGATGATATTGAAAACAAAGTTTTCCAAGGTTGTGATGCAAAGTTGAAATCTGATCTATATGTGGTTGTTAATCAATATGATGAGATGTTTTAGGAACCAAAGGGATCACCTCCAAAAAGGGGTATCCAACATGAAATCCAATTGCAGCAAGATTGTCCTCTTCCAAACATTGGTATGCACAGGATGTCAGTCATGGAGAATGCTGAAATTAAAAAACAAATCCAAGAGTTGCTTGACAAAGGGGTCATCATGCCAAACACATTGCCATATGAATCTCCAATTGTGTTAGTGCCAAAGAAAGATGGTACATGGCATATGTGTGTTGATTTCAGGGCGTTGAACAGAATTACGGTAAAGAATCACTATCCTCTTCCTAGAATCGATGATTTGCTTGATCAATTGAAAGATGCTAAGTATTTTACTAAGTTGGATTTGAGAAGCGGATATCATCAGATCAGGATTGCCGAAGGAGACACATGGAAGACAACTTTCAAAACAAA
>ML804253.1:187542-244338 GCA_009831015.1 Picea engelmannii | reverse complement strand
ATCTCTAAGTTAAATTTGACAAGCCCTAAGAAAAGACTCTACAAAATAAACCTAGGGCGTAAACTAAAACCCTCCTAGGTGTTAATTAAAGTCTTCTTAAAAGTAAAGGGGATAAAATAATGGGGGAATAAAATTAAGTGAAACCCATGGCCTTTTAAAGATAAAGAAGAAACAAAATTTATTAAAGTGTGGGAGTATAAAAGCTAGGAATTTAAAAATATATTGAAAAGATTTAAAACCGCATTTATCTTTTGGGTGCAAAAATAAAAAAATAACAAGAGAGAATTAAATAATACAATAAAAGAGACTAGAAATTAAGGAATAAATTAAGGAGTGATTAAGGAGTGATTAAGGAGTAAATTAAGGAGTGATTAAGGAGTAAATTAAGGAGTAATTTAAGGGATGCTTAAGGAGTAATTTAAGGAGAAATTTAAGGAGTGATTTTTGGAGGAAGTGAGGGAATTGAGTCTTTTAAATATTAAAAAGAAATTAATTTTGGAGAACCATAGGGATGAGTGACACTTGGACGGCGGAGAACGTTTAGAGGGTTGTCATTATAATTTAATTAATTAATGATTTATGAATTAGGTCAGTCTCAAAATTCTATAAAGGGAGGGGAAGGGAAGGAAGAAGGAGATGAACCAGGGAGCGTAACGCACGCTGTGGAATTGTGGCTTGACGGGTTGCTTGTGAGGAGTTGGGTATATATCAGCTGTGTTGGAGTGGTAGCTCAGCCGTGGAGGCGAGCTGAGACGCTAGTCTATCTCTGGTTCTTGTGTGGCCCCTTTGCAGCTCGGGGGGCTAAGGGGGAAGCAGAGTACCCCTAGCGTTTGGCTGGGAGGTACCGGTGAGATTTCTACGGTCGACGAGCGGGACGTGGCACGGAGCGCGGGACGTCTTCCAACGCGGGCGTAAGGCAACGGTATGATTTCGATTGGTGAAGTAAGAAGCATTTTTATAATTGGCAATTTAATGTTAATGAAGTTGTATATCCCTCTTTAATTCACCGCTCTGACTGTATAAACTCATTCTGCCGAAATTTTGGACTGTGCGAAGGGAATGTGTAAATTTTTATATGGTAGTTATATCCGGGTTTTTTTTTTACGCCTTGGACTGCATTAATGATTGTTGTTATAATTTTAGACATGCACGTGTATATGGTGGTTGTGGTAAGTCTTGTTTAGGAAACCATTCCTCTAACCTGCTCTTTGGATAAATGATATGCCAACGATCTTTGATCCTTTCGTGTCTGGAAATTTTCATGTGGATGATTGAATTTTAAATGCTGAAGTTTCAATGTCTGCAGTTAAATGCTGGAATTCCAATGCTAAATTTGAGGCTAAAGATTTACGGACTGACTTTAATGACTGAAATTTTAATGCTGGAATTTTAATGATCGAAATTTTAATGCTGGAAATTACATGCTGGTTTGAGAGTCTACGCCAAAAACAAACTCACGCATGGTAGTTCACTCCTTACACTGGTGATACTGTTGTTGGCTGTACGTTTTTGTATGGTTTATGAGCTGCGTTCTTTTAATGACATCGGGCGTTTACTTAATGATGATGGGCGTTCTTTGCTTATCTGCTTTTTAATAATCTGTGTTTTTAAAATGACATTAGGCGATTTTGTTAAAAGCTGATGGGCGTTTCTTAAATAACCTGCATCTTCAATCTGCGCTTTGACAGGTCAGAGCGGAAGTAACCTACCTTCACTCTCATGGTTGCATAGATATTGGACATATGAAGTAGGAAGGGATCTCTACCTCTGCTTTCTCTTTTGATCCCTGTTTATACCTTTTCTCAAATAAAAACCACTTAATTTACAAAAGGAGGTCAACACTCCGGCAACTTCTTCCTGGATTGTTGGATCGAGCCCATTCACTCAGAATCGAACCTGTACTGGTGATTATAGAAACTTCTCGTCCCTTCCTAGATTCTCACAGGAGCTCATTCGGAAATGGACTCAAAACCAGCACAGCTTTACCCACTTAGGGTTTATAGTTATAAAAGGGATCTTCACAAACTAATGATACGCCGGCCTGTAACAGATTCAGGTGGGGTGTATAAGTTATAACATAATAAAATGACCTGAGTCTGCAGTCCAAAGCATTTAAGTTAAACGTATTTCTGACAATTGAAATCTCAAGGCGATTTTATAGATTTGCAAGGCAAATTGATGCAAAACCTGTGGCGCCAGGCTGTTTATGATAAAGTATACGTGGTTGCAGTTACATAAGAAGCCGAGTGCCATTTGCGGTGCCGATTGCATTACACATTATCTACCTTATCAGACTCATCTTAAGTCAAACATAACGTGCAACAGAACCTCTCAGAGCCCAATTTTTGTGTGTGTTTCCGTAAGGCTCAAGAGCCGTCGGGCGTGCATGCACCGACCCTTCTTAGTTAGGAGGAATCTTAAACAAAATCTTGAGTCAACTCCATGAACCTCATGATAACGAGGATATTTAACTGATAGTCAGTTGCATTGAATTTAATGGTGATGACGTTTTTTTATATTGTTATGCCATCGATGTAAATTGTTTTAATTAATTGTTATGTTCTGGCAATGATCATTAAATGGTAATATTATTTATTAAGCATAATTTACATTGTGGTGAAGCCTGAATTAGAATGCTAGTTAAACTGCCATTGAAAATACAGCATAATAACTGTTTATAGATAGTTGGTGGGCGTGGCTTGCTGACTAGTTGATGGGAATTACAAACTGATATATTCAGGGACAGGTGGAATGACTGTAGTGATCATGACTGTATACAATAGTTTTATGGTTATTAAATGCTTCGGTTTCTTGCAATTCGATTTAAAGAAAGGGTACTCCGTTTATTTAGTTTATCATGGTGGAACATCGATCACTAATTCCCTTAATTGTATTAAGACGCCCTTCCCTATGTTTGACATCTTAATTATTGTTGTTATTTTTATTATCATTTCGCATTATGTCATTTAAATAAAGTCCTTCTTAATTATGTCCCTTTTTGGTATGGCTATGTTTACATGGCCTTTTGGGGTGGTATTTTATCATTGACATTCTAATAGGTTCATTGTTATATATGGACACTTTTGTTATATTGTTATGTTCCATTATGAGGCTAGCTATAAATCTGAAGTAGTTGATGTGTCCTCTTTAATCAATGGCTATCTTTAAGTTATTATTATTTTAAATTTTGATAGTGGTCATATCCAATAAAGCTCTTTTTAAATTTTGTCATTTAATTTTTATTATTTTAGAATTCATTTTAATTCATGATGTAGGTGTCATTTTCATTTGAAATTACCTATCAATATGATGTCACTTTTAGCACAATACTATTGGAATTTAGCGAAGGTTTGTTTTGGAAGGTCGTTATCTTTTTGGTGGTCATAGCAAGTAAGAAGTTGCAAATGTAGAACCAGGGTCTGGATGGTGACCTAAAAGATAGATGGAAAATGGTTCGGGACAATGTTTTGTAATTTCAATTATTGATTATTAACCTGTGTGGTGCAGTAACCTGGAAATACCTACCATAAATTACCCCAAGTTAGTATACTAGGGTGGATGTTCTTGCTAAACTTGGATGTTCGATGTCAGAGTCTTTGACGTGCGCCTTCCGTAAGGAGCGCAATTGTTCTCTTATGTATGTTATACTTAATTGTGGTCAGTTTAATTTTGTCGCTAAATGTTTGCGTCGTACAGTTCAGTGTATTATTCCTTGTACACAAGCACACACACAACTTAAAAAAAAAATTTTTTTGCACCCGTCACTAGAATGGTTGTCGTAACGAGGCGGTTCGTTACAGGGTTCGGCACACAAACCTTGTGAGTAGGGGTATTCATTGGCCAAGAAACGCTCAACTTCCGAATTAGAGTCCTCACTCAAGACGATAGGGTTTGGCTCAACAGGGGGTTTCGGTTTGTTCCTTGCCATCCGTGAAATCAAACATGCATTCCTTTTACCCTTATCGTTAGCAGTAGGTTTCACCTTAGGTTTCTTGCTCACGGGATTTTTAATGGCCTCTGCACCCTTAGTTACAGTGTCAAGTAAGTCGATAGGAGGGTAGGCCGAGGGTTTAGGCAGTAGGAGGTGCAAGGGTACCGACGGTTCGACTTTTGTTTCAACTACCACAGGTTTATCAACCTGTATAGGGTCGGTGTCTTCAAAGCCATTACGGGCGATGAAAGCCTTCCAATTATCACCAAGCAAACTCAAATGATAAATAAAAATGAGCTTAATAAGCCCATGATGAAACAGGTTGTTGTCAGCCCTGTGTCTCTTAAACTTTTTAGACATCTTATACAAGCTCCGATGAAAATAGAATGGCATGTTTAGAGGATACCCTATAAAAATCATCAACAGACGCAGGTGGTAAAGGAATACAAGTCTGAATCGACCTTCGCAGGTCATGAACTACTTGATTATCATTAATAAATCATGCCATCATTGTTTAAGCATTGTTACGGGTATACCTCTATCACAGGAGGTGATTTTGTGCGATTGAAACAACAATGTCCACGACACTTCCTCGACCTTGCAATTCTTAAACCAGCGCTATCCCGAAGTAGGTAACCCCGTAGCTGAGCTGATGAATTGTTCATCAATCTCTAACTGTACATCGCCTACCTTGGCTCGACAGCCATCGAAGGTTGTAGAAAAATGTCGAGCTACGCAAAGGTTAAAACCCTCAAAATGTTTCACGAAGGTAAGCCATCCACTGTCTGCCAAATCTTGGCGGGCATTGTCAAACATCAACAGGTCCTAGTTGCCATTGGGTTCAACTCTCACGACTGGGGCCATGGAGCCGAATGCATGGTAAGGTAAGGGTTCAAATTGACCAACACACATAGGAGCACAGCTACTCGGTCTAACAGCAATGAACGAGCAAAAGGGGTAAGCATTAATGCGAGCATGCGAAGGTGGTGGAGTCTTCCATGCAGAGTATTCATTACCCAAGTACAACTGCCAATTTTCATAGTTGTTCACTCCATAATACTAGTTCAACCATTAAGTCATGTGTACAACCAATGAAATCAAATGTGTATGCCAACGCGCTCAAACGTTAATCCATAGTGTTTAAACATCCGATATACAAAACAAAACCCAAGATCAACTATGCGCCAATGTGAATAATCAAAAGTTTAACCAAGGTGCCAAACGATATTCATAAAGTTGACAGGCCTAAAGTTATAAAAAGATTACCATAAGGATTATATCATATATATATAAAAAATAAATCAAACCCCTATGCATTTCAGGCAAGTCATAAAAAGTGTAAATCCAAATATTAATGTATTGCAAACTCAATGAAACTTAATCACATAATCAATATAAGAATGACCAATGAGCAAGGTTCGAAAGTTCTTCCAGCTACATAATGATAGACAAAAGGTAAGCGCAGTAGGCACATCGATAAAAAGATCATGACAGTTCAGATAGTGATCAAAATGTAACTTTGAAAGATTTAGTTTTCACGTTACAGTCGTGAAAACAAAACGAAAACATGTGTGTAAATGTCGCAAGAAATGAAAATGTCGTTTATCTAAAAACTGCGACAAAACTTGATGTTTGCAAGACAAAGGTGTAGGCAACTTATAGGATCATGAAAAAATGTGATTGGCTGCCAACACCTAGGCGATGGCTCTATTCTAGAGTATTGTTTATTTCCTATTCAAAATGAGCAGAGGTTCCGCTTGGAACTCACCTTCTGGTTCCGCTTGCACCATGTTCCAATCAATGATGTGAGTATGATCATGAATATACTTTTTCAATAAGGAAACATGAAAAACATTATGAAATTTTAAGTTTGCAGGAAGTGCAAGTTGATACGCCACGGGTCCAATTCGAGCTAAAATATTGAAGGGGCCACAAAACCTGGATGCCAACTTTGAACAATTTCCTATATTTAGAGAGCTTCTCCTTGCTTTGAATTTCAGATATACATGGTCCCGAATTTAAAATTCCTGGTGTCTCATTTTTAAATTTGCGTAGCGTTTCTAGCGACCTTGGGCCTCTTTTAAATTTTGTTGTACCCTTTTTATCATTTTCTCCATTTCCTGGAGCATTTCAGGTCCCATCATAATCCTTTCAACTGAATTATCCAAGCTAATCGGAGTTCTGCATTTCCTTTTGTATAACGATTCGAAGTGACTCATTTTGGCTGATGTCTAATACCCATTATTGTAAGCGAATTCAACTAAGTGTAAGTACTCCTCCCACTTAGTTGGTTTCATTCTCACGTACATTCATAACATGTCTTCCAAAATCTGAGTCGTTCGCTCAGTTTTCCCATCCGTTTGTGGATGGTATATTGTGTTGAAATTCAGGTTAGTATCCAATCCTGCAAACAATTCCTTCCAAACATTTGACATAAATTTGACATCTCTATCTGAAATCACTATCTTAGGAATTACATGTAATCTAAATATTTCTTTCATAAATATTTTAACGATATTAATTGCTTTATAAGAAGACTTCACATGTCTAAAATGTGCATATTGGCTAAGTTGATCAATCACTACCATAATTGAGTCATTTTTCTTTTGAGTCTTGGGAAAACCTGTGATGAAGTCCAACAAGATAATCTCCCACTTCCATTCTAGTATAGGTAGAGGTTGTAGCAGGATGAATGGATGTTGGTGTTCAACCTTTACTTGTTGAGAATCTAAGCATTTAGATAAGTATTCAGTTGTTTCACTTTTCATGTTAGGCCAATAGAATAATTTTCTTAAGGTTTTTATCATTTCCTAGTATCGTGGATGACCAAAATATGGATTTTTGTGCAATTCATCAAGACTTGTTGATTTAAATCAGCAGAATTAAGTATGCACAACCTGTTTTTGAACCTTAGCAGTCCATTTTTATCTAAAATCAGATTTGTTTTGTCCAGTTTTTATGCATTTCCCTGTAATTTTGTTGTTGTTTTGATGTATTTTTCGTCATTACAACTTTCACATTTGAATCTTTGTTCGATGCCATTTTCTTCTTTGCTAACACTTATCTCAAAAAGTATGTTAGTCCTCTGACTTAGGGCATCTGCAACTTTGTTTTATTTGCCTTTGATGTGTCTTACTTCAAAATCAAATTCACTTAGGAAGGCTAGCCACCTCTCTTTCCTTGCATTGAGATTTGGTTGACTGAATAAAAACTTTACACCACTATTGTCGGTTAGTAGGAGAAAATTTCTCCCCATTAAATAATTTTGCCACATTTTCAGCACATGAATTATGGATGCTAACTCCAAATCATGTGTAACGTAGCTACGTTCATGTTCTTTCATTTTATGTGATTAGTAAAAGATGATGTGTCCATCTTGTGTTAGGAAACCTCCCAAGACTTCTTTGCTTGCATCCATGCAAATGGTAAAGTCTTTATCAGGATCCTCTACCCTTAGAATAAGTGTTGTAGTTAACAATTCATTTAGCTTATTAAAGTTGTCCTGACACTTTTGTGACCAAGTAAACCTTATTCCCTTTTTCTGTAGAGATGTAATTGGATATGCGATCTTAGAAAATCCTTCGATAAATCTACGATAATAACCGATAATTCCCATAAATGATCTGAAGTGTGCTACATCCTTAGGGATAGGCCATTCCATAATGGATTTTATTTTCTCTGGGTCCACTGCAATACCTTCTTCAGATATCATGTGTCCTAGGTACTATATTCTTCTTTGGTAGAATTCCCATTTATCAAACTTTGCATACAACTTGTGTTTCCTTAAGGTCCGCAATACTATTTTCAGATGTTATTCATGTTCTTCTTCTATTTTGGAGTAAGCTAAAATATCATCGATAAACACCAATACAAATTTATCCAAATATTGACTGAATATACTATTCATCAAACACATAAAGGTTGTTGGTGCATTAGTAAGACCAAACGAAATTATGACAAAATCTTAGTGTTTGTATCATGTTCTAAATGTTGTTTTATTTATATCTTCGTCCTTTATTCTGACTTGGTGATAACCAGACCTTAAATATAACTTAGAGAATATCTTTGGTCCTCCCACTTGGTCAAACAGGTCGTTAATTCTGGGTAAAGGATACTTATTTTTAATCATCATCTTGTTTAGTTTTCGATAATCAATGCATAGCCTCAAATTCTCATCTTTCTTTTTAATGAAAAGAGTCGGTGCTCCCCAAGGTGAGACACTTGGTATGATATACTCTTTATCTAATAGTTCGTGCAACTAAATTTTCAGCTCTGTTAATTCGGGTAAACTCATTCTATAAGGTGACTTAGATATCGGGGCCGATCTGGGTAGTCGATTGATAGAGAAATCTATCTCTCTTCTTAGAGGCAGTTCTCGTATTTCGTCCACAAATACATCTCTAAACCCATGTAGGACTGCAAATTATTCCAGACTGGGTTTATTTTCCTTTTCTAACAGCTTAGTTACTTGATAAACATAAACTTGGAAACCCTTATTCATACATTTCTTAAACTGCATGGTTGATATCTGCCTATCTGAAACTAGTTTTCTGATCCCTTGTAATGTCCTAACTGTGTTGGTTTCGTCTCTGTAAGTAAGTGAATTTTCTTAATAGTTCAAAATTACTTTATGTTTCTATAACCAGTTCATTCCAATGATTATATCATAAGATCCCAAAGGTAAAATGTTCATATCTAACTTTGTACTTTGACCATCTATGTTGAGTTCACATTCAAGAATGAAATCTGTTACTTTTCTCTTAGTCCATGTTGCTAATTGTACTAACTAGGAATTAGCATGCTTTACTTTCTTAAGTTTGTGTAATTCAAATAAACCAGGAGTAACATAACTAAGACTAGCTCTAGGTTCAATTAATATAGAAATGTGGTTATTATGAATTTTACCTTCAAGCTCCACGATAGTGGATTGATGATCAACTTGCCTGCCATCTACAACTACATTAATTATGTGCACACTTTTGCCCATATCTGATACTGTAGAATCTTCTTTCAAGTTATGGACTGTAGTTCTTGCTATGTAAATTAAGCGTGGACAGTGTAATGTACCCCAAATTTGTGAAAAAATATATATTTTTTATTAGGGTCATTAATTCCCTTTTTACTTTCACTATTTCTTTCCAAAAATGTTTTTAATTGTATATGCAGAGTAATTATGCCATTTCTACCATATTCCAGATATTCCACTTGAATTCTTAATTATAGGTACAATGTTGTGTAGATGGAAATTCAACTCTATAGTCGCATCGAAATAATACCAAAATTATAATGCATAAACATCACAAGGAAAAGGACTATCATGTAGTCTATCCCTTACTATACCAGTGTCCTTGTTCACTAAGCATTAACCTATATCTCTCATCATTGATACACCTATATTTTGAATAGTTTGTAGAATTAACTATTTGAATCCTTAAACAACTAACAATACTTATTGGAGTTAACAAGTGATACTGCATAGCATAGGGGTTCCTATGTATAAATAATACTATAATCATTTTGCATGGTCGTGCTATTTATATATGCATAATATGGAAATCCTATACAGAACTCGATCATACTATAGGTATTGGATTTGACATACACGACATCAATCCTTCTTGTGGGATTAACTGCATTATTACACAATAATTATCCACCTAAATACTGTAAGGCGTATAATTAAGATTCATATTGTTATTATGACGTGGTTGGCGATAGAATTATAGTTAGTGTCATTAAAGGAATCTCAACGATATCTGTCACTAAACTGGAGTTTGTTTAATGAGTCTGGAAAACAACCTGTGGTCGAAACCTAACTAGACGAGGTGGACATG
Organism: Picea engelmannii; assembly: GCA_009831015.1. NCBI lineage: Eukaryota > Viridiplantae > Streptophyta > Pinopsida > Pinales > Pinaceae > Picea > Picea engelmannii. The sequence continues at coordinate 234,573 of ML804253.1, read as the reverse complement.
ACTGGAGCACGCAGTCATATCCCTAACTGACTAGCCTCGCTCCCCGCAAGAATATGACCTGATGGATGAGGATAGGTGTGATAGTTGGTTTTAAAATCTCTGCTCACACCAATAATGGGGTCTGCAAAAGTACCTTCCTGAGAAGTCATTCATCCACCGTGTACAAATACACACCTTCCACCTTGTGAACATCACATGGAAAAGTACCACTATGTAACTACCTCCAACTCGTTTTTCGAGACCGACTTAACTCAATGTATTGGTTTACTCTAGGCACTGGGAGGGTTTTTACTCTGTGTTTCTTACTCTGTCTACTGGTTGGCTAGGGTATTTGTAATGAACCTCAAATTTACCAATAATTTTTTTTTTCTAGGGAACATTAATCTCCAATTCATTTAATGGACTTGTAGTTAGGGGAAGGTAACAGTTAACTCCATTGTTAAACTCTGATAAGTTTTCTTATATTATGATTATCAACGATGAGATTTCTATCCAGTCTAACACACAAAGAACATATTTTCTAAGTGAATCAAACTCCATCACTCTAACATTTCCTTTAGTCCTAAAGTTATTCTAACTTTCATATATATATATATATATATATATATATATATTAGACTTAGACTATAGAAATCTTAGGGTTTATGATCTTAAAATCTTCCCCAAGAAAAATGCCTCTATACTTGAGAGCAAGGGTAAATCTCATTGGTCTTTCGAAAATAAATCTCGTATACTATGCACAATGCAATGGGGTTGGGAGTATACACCTTAGTGACAAGTTGTTGGTTTAACATAAGATATCTGGCATTTCTTTGCATGGCCAAAGTCATCGAATGAAATTCCCTGAAATTAATGGTTGGTGAAATATCTTCCAGTCACCTTCGACATAAAGTTTTCATTTACTAAAACTCCATCCTAACAACTTGTTTAACTCTACCTAAGTTGCCCAATGTCTTAACTGAACGATAGCTCTTTGAATGATGTGCTAAGTTCTAGACTTACAACAGTTATAGTTAACATTTTCTAGTTGTCTGTGTCACGAAGGAACCCTCTTTACTTTGTATTCCTTTAATGTGAAGGGAAAGGTTCTTGTCAGGCATGAGTTAAGACCCTGAACCGACCATTAATGGAGGCCCTGTGTGTGTGAAAAATTATGGTTATCACTTGACCCCTTGTCCAATAGGGTCGGGCCAACTATGCCTCATCACATGGCTAGAGCCACCCTTCATACTATCCACATTTACTCTGTGTAGTAAGATCTCTCTTAGGGTTAGATGGCCCTCTTTCGTCATTCGTGCAGTTGTTTCCAAAGCAACTCTACGTTTTCCTTAGCAAGTCTTCACATCTTATTCCTATAAAATATACTTATAAAGCTATTAACATCACTGAAATATTCATGAAGGAAATTTTTAGATTGCATGGTATTCCTAAAATGGTGATTTCAGATAGAGGCGTAAAATTTACATCTATGTTTTGGAAAGAATTGTTGGCAGGTTTGAATACTAACTTGAATTTCAGCACAAGCTACCATCCACAAACAGATGGGAAGACTGAACGAACAAACCAAATCATGTAAGATATGCTACATATGTACGTAAGGATGAAACCAAGTAAGTGGGAAGACTACCTGCACTTGGTGGAATTTTCATACCATAATGGTTGCCAGACATCGGCTAAGATGAGCCCCTTCGAGGTACTGTATAACAAAAAGTGTACAACTTCGATTAGCTGGGATAACCCAGTTGACAGAATCATGGTGGGACTAGAAATGCTCCAGGAAATGAATAATATGGTAAGAACAGTATAGCATAATTTAAAAGAGCCACAAGACAGACAAAAAAGTTACGCAGACCTAAAAAGAAGACAACAGGTATTTCAAGTTGGAGACCACGTGTACTTAAAAGTCAAAGCAATTATAAGTTCATTATATCTAGGAAATTGTTCCAATTTGGCGCCCAGATTTTGTGGCCCTTTCGAGATCTTAGCTCGAATTGGACCCGTGGCATACCAACTGGCACTTCCTGCAAATCTGAAAATTCATAATGTATTTCATGTTTCTTTGTTAAAAAATTATGTTCATGATCCTACTCACTTTATCAATTGGAACATGATGCAAGTGGAACTAGAAGGTGAGTTCCAAGTGGAACCCCTACGCATTCCGTATATGAAAGAAATAACACTATGGAATAGAGTCATCGCCTAGGTAAAAGTGTAATGGAAGAACTTTAGTCCTGAGGAGGCCACTTGGGAATTGGAGGAAGATTTGCAGAAATATTATAGAACCTTGTTCCGAGAAAGGAATGAACACTGAGGACATTTTTATACTAAAGGGGGAAAGGATGTAATATCCCCAAAAATAAATTATTATTAAAGTCTGAGCACACTTGGGAATTTATTTCCATTTTTGGAAAATTCAAATTTGGAAAATTATTGCCATTTATGGCAATTCCGAATTTGGAATTTAGTTCATTGTACTTTATTATTATGACTATTGGGCAAAGATCTGATTTTCCCAACCAACTCTTTGACTATGACAATTTTAAGAAAAAATATTTTTATATTTATTCCTGAGAGATAAATGGAACAACCAGGTTGAAATCAACTGACTATGACTCCATGAGTGGGGAACATGTTGGAACTACCTCAGGTCTGAGTTTTACAAGTGGAAAATCAGGAATTTGGCCATTGGAAGCCCCTAAAAATCAGGGATTTGTAAAGATGCAAAAATTCCCAATGGGGAAAAAGACCTAGGCACAAGATACTTTTGCATATATAGCATATGGGAGGAGGCAGGATGCTACCTAGTATGTTGGGGGGGGGGATATCACTTGTTGTTATGAGCACTGGTTACTGAGTGTGAGGCAAGGATAATTTTTTGATCGGAAAAAGAGGACTATAGCTAAGAAGGAGTTTTGGAGTTCACCCTCATGGATTGATGGTCAGGCTAGTGTGTGAATGGAGCAAGTATGATGGTTGTTTTGTTCTATGGTTGGGTGGAACTTGGCTGTTCCATTTGTTGTTTCAACATTTTGTTCAGATATGTTCATCTACTCTTCCCTGGTTGAATTTTTTTTTGATTAATAATTGGTAGAATACATTTAATTAATTATGGATAAATGTCCTATTGATTAATGGCTGATAGAATACATCTACTTGTATTGGTAGAATGAAATGAATTGTGGAAAATCTTTTACAGTTGAATTTATTCAGTAAGTAGAGTTAGAGAGCTACGGTGTATCATAGTTGTTGGTGATTATGTGAAAGCTTCTTATTCAATTGACATACTCTCTGAACCGCAATATGAATGTAGATTCAAGTATGAATATGATTAAAGATTTAATGCAAATTTTGTTGCAGGTTGAAAAATAGTAAGTACAGATCTACAAGAATTCTATGTATACTTTTATAAGTTGTAATAAATTTACACAGAACAGAAGTATTACGATGATAAATGTAATCTATACCATAGTTGTATAATAAATGTAATCTATACCATAGTTGTATATATATATATATATATAGAGGGAGAGGGAGAGAGAGAGAGAGAGAGAGATTCGCTCCAGGAATATTTAACTGTACAACTACCCAATGAAGTTTTCGAGTGATTGCCAGAATAGATATTTATATGTATACATATTGCTGCCTGTATAGAGTTTCAGAATTACATAAATGTCTAGTACACAAAAAGCTATTTATTGACTACTACATAACTTGAGAATGCGATCCTTTCCATTAAATCTTACTACATTAATGGAGCAGAAAGTTACAGTCCTCTTCATTACAATAATGCAGGAGAAAAGGTCCAGTAACTCAAATACATAAAACATGCTACCTATTACAAAGTCATTCCAATACTTAAATGAGTCTTCAAACTCTACATAACACTTACGATCATAAATATTAAATAGTGAAATCATATTCAATATGGGGTTTCCTCCTCTGTCCTTTTATTTAAGGATTGAAGATACAAATAACTAGTTGTTCATAGGAGTCGGGTATAAAATTCCACGATAAAAGTATTCTAGTGTGGAACCATATCATTTCTTTAGAACCTAGAGTTATTTGTTAAACGATGCAAGTTGGAAACCGAATACCTTTTTCGCGCATGGAGCTGTCTTGGATCTGGAGACTTTTAATGTTGAAAGTCCTGCAAGGAAATCGAGAATTTATAATTAGTAATAAGATAGAGTTGAACATAAGTTAAATCTTGAATATTGAACAATTACCAAAATGAATTTACGAAATGAAATCATGGAAGATCTAAATTATGGACTTTACTTAGCTTGTGATTTGGGGAAACATATGCCTTTCCTTCCATTCACGTCAACGAGAAAAATCGTCCACAGGCTCAAAGGGGAGGAGTGGACCAAGATTTTCCTGATGGGTACCCTCGAAACAATAGGGGTCCCATCATTAGATTGGTAACCGAAAGTTATTAACCAAACCCTTCAGAAAAATAAATAAACAATAATAAACATTTAAGAACTTAACAATCTGAGTGCTAAAAAGTTCGCACAATATATGCATGACGAACAAAGACATTCTATTACTCTCTGGTTTCTACCTCAATATGTGATATATGATGAAGGGAAATGAATTAACCAAGTTTTTACAACACAGACTTAAATATTATATATATGCTAAAGGGAAATGAATTAACCAAGTTTTTTCAAAACATGGACTTCAATATTATATATACATTGAAGGGAAATGCATTAAACAAATTTCAAAACATAGACATGGGAACCAAGAACTTTTAATAATTTTCTTGAATCAAGTCCAGACAATTTTACACACACAATGGCATCTTATGACTTTTACAGTGGGTCCTTACGAACCAGAATGCATATCGTCCCTTAATAAAATATCTAATAATAATTTCCACTGGACTGACTCAATTTATCACATATTCCAGAATCATAAACCAATGTTTCAGTTTTTGAAAGAACTACAGAACTCTATATTTCCACAAATATCATCATGGTAAATATCCAACAGGAACAAAAATATCGTAACACACTAGTGTAAGATAAATACCCTTTATTGAACAGAACAAAACTTTCAAACCCCCAGTATGAGATTGGAATTACAGACTAAGAGAATAACCACGAATTTTAGACAGTCAACGAATTTACTAGTAGGTTTCAAATCCTCAAAGTTGCGGAAGGATTTCAAGCTAGGGTGAGAACCGTCATCGAAGTGGAATGGATATTTAAATAGTCAATGCAAAAACCCTTTGAAAATTTCAGTAAGTTGTCCTATGCTCTGCTAAGTTAATGATACGGACTAGAACTCCTACGCAGTTCGCAGGGACTCAATTCCATGTCACAATGTGCAAGATAATGGAGGATAAATAAAGGAATAATGGGGGGATGACGACAAACCCTAAGTTAACATACATGTAACAGTCCTTACATAACTCCAGTGCAGGACTGAGGAAGTCAGAAAAAACAAGAAGACGATATAGTGTTTGGTGTACACCACGTAAACAAAAAATCGAAGAAAATTTTAGACTAATAGGACATAGAGGTATTCTACCTGGTTCAGGGTGGCATCCACCTAATGGTCACCTATCCTTTTTCTCCCACACATGAAAAACCCAATACTACTATTTAGGACATGCACACCAAGCTGATTTTTCACAGGTAGAACTGGAGAAGTTTTCGCATAGGTACAACGCTGAAGGAACTGAAACAATGACCTAAGAGACCCATCTTGAAACTGTGTAATAGCGATAGTTATGAACCCTATACTCTAACATGTGATAAATGGGAGGTGGCATACCTTTCTTTGGACACGATGTCTAGACGACAGGCCTCGGGAGGAACCCTTCGCAGACCACCATTAATTGACTAGACGAAGGTTTCAATTCAAACCTTGACACATCCCCTTTCAAATTCATGCTAAGTTATTGCGAGGGAGGATATCTCAGTTAGGGTACAACACATACGACTGTCGAGGCTAGTATCTCGTTCAAATAAGATGTAACTAACTTTCTGTTATCATTACACAAGTTCGGAAGGAAGATTGTTGTCGTTGGACCCCTCAACGATGTTCAAGCAACTCCAACTGTGCTAATATTGACCAGAAGTTAATCACAACAGGCTCTCACACTGTTTGGCCAGTTAAAAACTAAACAAAAATTCACCATTATGGTAAGGCCTATACTATGTTTCACGAAAGGAATATGCTTGCTGAACACCAATTTCGCATAGATCCTTGTGTTATAAGTAATGATAATACTATCCAGGAGAGGGATGAAATTATTATTAAGACTTTGGTAAATGCCCAAATTTTTATGTTCATGCCTAGGAATGTGAAATACAAAGGATCCCTAATAGTATAAACTTTAACATATGAATATATATGGAAAGGACTATATTATTAGTGGGGATTATATATATATATATATATATATATATATATATATATATATATATATATGTCAATGTGTATATATGGAGATGTTATAAACACTTGTGGGATACTCTTAACCCTTCCTACTTATGTTTGAAATGTTAAGGATTCTGAAAGGCTAGGTTATAGCAAAGCCACCTTTAGGTATATGACTATTGTATAGTATGAATTGACCCGAAATAAAACCATTTAATGACAACAAGGTTTATTACAAAATGGAAAACATAAACCCTGTGAAAGTTAAATAGTAACGACAACTACTCACTGACTTTGTCTTTATGTCTTTTGAACAAGTTATTTGAAGGGAAAGAGAATTAATGTCCCTAACAATTTTTTTTTTATTTGGTAAAATTGGAGAACATTACAGTTACATAGGGATTATTATAAGGTTGTCATTCCAACGAATAAATTGACATATCATACTGAACATACACCATAATACTTATGGTTTTTCTCTTGTGCCACAAACATAACTGATACCTAACAACGTTAAACCCTACCCGACTAGTGACATGGCCAAACATTGAATAGGTTTGAAAACCATGTTAATGGAGGATCTCAGATCCTTCTGCAGGCATTTACCTATGGCTAGTTTCATTAAAGGGAGGTATATATCGTACCTTCCAAGCTTGACACTTAGGAATCCATGCCCAATGTGGGCTCGCCATATCCGAATATTCACATGGAAGTGTTACCGGGTGTACCCGTCAACCATTACTCCTCATTGCAAGGCTTTCGAGGTCACCACCATTCATTATTTCCCCCTTTGGTTATGTATTCACAAAGACCTGCCTCTGCGTTGTGTGTGAATCGACCTCGATGTATAAAATTTGTCTCCACTTTGTATGTGGTCGGCGACTTGGGAAAAAACTCGGCCTTGGTAAACAAAGGAAGAAGGCGAATGCTCGTCTGGTTCCTCTCTACGCAAGGTAAGTAAAGACCTCCTAGCTTCAGTACTCTGTAACTCGTGAATAAATATTTGTTTGATAAAAAGTAGGAATATATAGGTTTTAAGAAAAGCTTCTCTGTTTCTTTCTTTATTTGAGGGTTACAAATCATTACCACCATGCCTCTGTATGCGTTTTCTCCTGGGGTTCCTCTGTGGCTCGATGTTGTTCTTACTAGTTAAATTATTCACTGCTCCTTTCACATTTCTTTCATCCATTGTTGTGAAATTGTTAACCATTATCATTTACACATACATATTCGTTTATTCTCTGTAGGGAATCCAGTAATCTATACTCTGTGTAATATATGTTAATACTGTGTAATTCGTAAATATGTTATGGGTAATTATTTTAGCATTTTGTGGACATTTGTAAGAATATATGTATAGATTTAATCATTTATAGCTTTGCGCTCTATGGGTTTACGTTATCAATCTGTAAAACTCGTATTTTTCTCTACATAAATATATGTATATATATCAAATTAATCCTCTATTGATTTCTCGATGCGCTCTGTGTATTTATGTGTAAAAATAAATCTTCTATGTGGATTTTCAGTGAGTTACATTCTGGGCTTCATACAAAAATATATATATTGGGAAAAAATTAAGCCTTTGTTCGTAATTTTCCTTTAGTGTTTTGTACAGTGAAAAACGTATCGGTAAAATTAACCCTCTGTTCGTAAATTTACATTCTATGTTTCCTCTATTGAATACATATTGGGGAAATTTTAACCCTTTGTTTCATAAATTACCTTATGTGTTTTTATATAGCATAGAGATATGTATATACAGCAACATCGAACCTATGTTCGTAATGCATAAGTTACGTCATGTTTATACATAGAAACAAGGTAGAACATTAATTGTTCGAATATTACGCTACCTATATCCTTTGGATTGCCAAAACGTTTGCCTTTGTGGATTTTCCCATGGCCACTTAAACTCTCGTTGGTTAGATTCTAAACATTTACAAAGGGGTCAACCACTCATAGGGTTCGATCCTCGTATTACACAGTCGTGATTTGAAGCTATGTAATATTATTTAAATTTGTTCACTTTACATGAACAATACACATGGGTTTGATATCTATTGGAAATACTTCCTTTTGATTAATTCTATTCACTGTCTATTTAGGAATAATTGTTCACCTTCATTTCTCTCTATTTTATAAGTAAAATTCTTTAAGCATGGATACATTAAATTAATTATGGGGCCTTGTTATTTTACGAGGTTACCCATCAGCCGATTTTGGGTCCACTCCTCCTATTTCTAGATCATGGATAGATCGTCGCACAAAGCACCAGTGGCGAACTGGTTCTTCGTCGAACTCAAGCTAGGCATTGTTTCATCTTGTTTTTACTATTTTCTTTCCATTAGATACTTAGCATAGTTCACTAAACCTATCGTATGTTCTCTTTTTCCAGGTTAAACAAACGAGGGAAGCAGATCGAGGAGAATCTATTGTTCGAAATGTAGTTGAGTTCTGATCTAGGTGTCCATACTTATGCAATATTCTTAGATTTTGTCTACAATTGGTAATGGCGTCTTGGGCCTATGGTGACTGAAATATTTGAACCATGATCATTTGAATACACAGGTTGTTTTGTAATTAATTTTGAAAAAGGTTCATTGAATGTAACAACTACTTTTCCATACATTTGTAGACTATTGAATCACTATTTTCTGTGGTTATTGATAATATAAAGAATATGTAAATATATATGTGGACTATTATTCATTCTATATAATCTTTATGGCACTTGTAAAATAATTTAAATAGTAATTCAATATATATCTATTTCAATGGTCAATAGTGTTAGACAATTGAGAGGGGGGGAGGGGGTGAATCAGTTGTTACTGTTCTTAAACAATTATACCCATTTTAAACTCATTAGAGAACACTCAATGATGATCACAATAATTCAGGTAAGTAAGAAATAGAGTATTCAACATCAATGACAAACATGTAGTATACAGAGACAAATATTCTTGAGGAAACCCATAAAGGGAGAAAACCTCTTCTACTTAATATGATAAGTAGTCTTTATTTTATGTACATTATCATTCTTATGAGCACCAACTCTTTGTGAGGATACCACCTCTATTTTACAAGATACAACTTGCTGGGAGGACCAACTCCCTGGTTTCTCTATCACCCACTAGAAGGAAGCACCAACTCCCTGAGTGTTCCAGCACCAACTAGATGGAAGCACCAACTTCTAGTCACACAAGCACCAATCTGTATAATAGAGAACAATGGTTCTCCCTTGCACCACCCTACTACCCTAGTTTTTCTGGTTGTAGGCAGATGGAATCTACAACTCCTTGTGTTCAGGAACCCACTTGAAACTCTAAGGACAACAGTCCTCCCTAGCACCACCCTAACACCCTGAGATATAAATCTTTGTTTGTTGAAATTTATTATAGTGATACAGTATTTATCAATGGCTTACCAGTCTCGTCGTTGTTCTACTACAATATTATGCTCTCCCTGCATCAGTGTCTTCATGCTGGCATCTTATTGTGCTTTCTGTACTTCTGTGTTTTATGCTCTGTGCGCCATGTTCGTTCTATGCACTATGCCTCCCCTTTTCACTTTCGCGCATACGTGAATAAATATCCAACTTGATTTACAAAGAAACAACAACCTCTCTCTATCATGACATTTTACTTTTATTCCTTTTCTCATCATCCGTTACACTCCTCATCTCCAATGCTCAAGTCAGGAATCTCAATGCTCAGGAACAATGATTCAGTTAGTGTAACTGAATCATAACTGACCAAGAAACCACGAAATGAAACAACAACCCTTCGATCAGATTTTGTTTGATCAACGTCATTGTATTATACAAACAGAGGGCTTTTTTACTTTTCAATGTGTAACCTCTGATGTGGAGCCTAGCAGCACTAGCTCATTCCCCTATCTTCCATTGATGTGACCTTGGGTGATGTTATCACGTGACCACACAATTGTTGTCGTAGCCAAAGGCAATTTGAGGGAAACCCTCTTTTCACCCCATAATTTACTACATAGCTCCACGCATGCCTTTGGAGATACCATGGTTTTGATTGCGGCCCACTCAATAAAAATTAAGACCTGAGCATGTTCTGACCTCGCAATTGAGAACAACTATTGATATCCAATATTTTGGTGATGCCTCTCGATCAACAACTATGATCTACCTCCTTTCCTCCTTCCATGCGTGATCCCATGTCTCCAGGATCTATTGACACGTATCTCCCTTGCAAATCAACGACTACAAATTATTTTGTGATCCGGGCTTCGGTAGTTTCAACTCTCAAACCTTCTTTCCTCTGTATGTCAATCTTATGAAATTGAAAATACACTGACGTGTTTCCCTTTTCTCGATCAACGGTCAAGATCTGCTTCGCTACTTCGGGCTTCAATGATTTCAATTCTCAACATTCACGCTCACCCAAAACGCGTTTAGCCGAAGTCCACAGATTCCTGCCATGTGTCCTCCTCAAATAAATGACTCTAGTTTGCTTCGGGACTTTGACACTTTCTACCAATACCAGATCAATGGCCCTTGGCACCCTTCTCAATCAATGGTCGAGATTCACTTCGGGGCTTCGACGCTTTCACTCTCTGCTTTCCTCCAGAGCATTTCGTACCCGGAGTTCACAATATTTTGATGGGTGTCCTCCTATAGATCGATGGCCCTCAGCTCCTTCAGCTCTTCGGGCTTCACGGATTTCAAATCTCAACTTCACTTCCTTCAGTATCTCTCGGAGTGTTTTTCCCCAAACTGGACATATTTTTGCCAGCCATCCTTCTAGAAATCGATGGCATGGATCTTCTTCGGCTCTTGGGTCTTCGACGTTCAGGACTTCGGGACTTTAGGCTAATATCTACTCCATTTTCCTCTGGAGTGATCACATGTTGAGTAAGTCATAAGTGGTGGAGACCGCTTATTGTCGGTTAATACTTCCACTTACACTATCCTTCGAATGTAGTAGATCGACGGTCGAGAATTCTCTCGAAGAGATCCTCAGATCAGACATTTCGTGTCCACTTCGAGACTTTGGCATTAGATAACGGGACTTTGGGCAAGTACTGGTGGTAAAAATCCCAAATTAAAACTCCTGGAGTGATGTAACTTACTTACGTCACTTGATGACATGTCACGATCTGATTAACTACCACGTGTCACTCAGATTCATGAGTTGCGCATACCTAAAATGTTGATTCAAATTGACACTTGTCATTGTCTGATTGCGCCATGTGTCCTTGCTAATGTGGTCTGCCAACTTGGTCTACCACGTCCTTGTAGATGTGGTATCCTGACATGGTTCTCCTTGATCTAACGCTCATCTCATTTTCTCCAAATTCGATGGTCCTTATTCATTTCAGATTTTGGGCTTTGAGTAATTCGACATTCAAGTTGTCAATTCTCCCGAAGTGAGATTCCCCAAACAATAACCTCCTTGCAACTTTTGATGTGAACCAAATTGTGTTCGTCGATCATGCTCTTAGATTGATGGCTTGATCTATATTTGGTGCTTCTCATTTAGCTTATCCTATCATTCCACTTAGAATGATCCAATGGTTGTTGGGTAGTTGATTGAAGGTCCTTTGGATCGGTGATCCAATGGCCACTATAGCTCTTCCTCCTGAGCTTTCTCACCTTCTGTTCTTTCCATCGATGAAAAGCACACTCTTCTTGTAAACATGCCAATAATATCCCCCTTTGTCATTGATGGCAACCCTGAAAGGTTGCACTATTCTTCTTAGACCTCCAACTGTAGCATTGGGACAACACCATTTCTCCCCCTTTGACATCAATGTCAAAGAAAACATGTTCCCCCTGAGCTATTACAACACTTTTTAGAGGTATCAGATATTCAACCAAAACATACTCCCCCTGACAAGATGGACTCTCTTAGGTGAGAGAAGGGATGACACCCAGCTTCTGACGAAGATATTCAAATGGTGTCATGGCTAGGGGTTTAGTAAAGATGTCTGCAATTTGTTCTATGGTTGGAATGTATTGCAGTTGAACAACTCTGTTTGTAACATGTTCTTTGAGAAAATTATATTTTAACAGTATATGCTTAGTATTTGAATGAAGAAAAAGATTCTTGGAGACACTAATGTCACTAGTGTTATCACAGTGAAGTGGAATTGGATCAGTATAAGTTACCTTCAAATCTGCAAGAGTTTGTATCATCCATAAAATTTGAGTGCAGCAAGTAGCAACATCAATGTACTCTGCCTCTGTAGTTGATAATGAAATAGATCCATGCTTCTTAATAATACATGCTACTAACGAATCACCTAAGAAGAATGCACCTCCACTGGTGCTCTTTCTCTCATCCAAACAATTTGCCCAATCAACATCTGAATATGCAGTTAATTGAAAATTTTGATTTCTAGGATACCAAAGACCATAAGTCATTGTACCCTTCAAATATTTGAATATCCTCTTAACAACTGCTAAATGCATTTGTTTAGGAGAAGACTGATATCGACCTACGATTCCAACAACTTGAATTATATCAATACAGGAGGATGTTGTGATGTACAGAAGATTTCCTATCATTGATCGATATGTTCTTTGATCAACATCAGGTCAAATATCATCTTTACTGAGCTTGCAACCAACCACCATAGGTTAACTAATAGGTGTAGAATCTTCCATTTGAAACCTTTTCAACATTTCTCTTAGTTATTTCTCCTGAGAAATAAATATTCCTTCAGACCTATGAGTAAATCGCGGACCAAGAAAAAATGACAATCCCCCTATCATAGACATTTCAAATTCAGACTACATGGCAGAAGAAAACCATTGTACCAATGAAGCATTATTACTTCCGAAGATGATGTCATCTAAATAGACCAAAATAGTGAAAAAATCATTGTCCTTTGTTTTGATATATAGGTTGCAGTCAATTGTTCCTCTCTTGAAACCTTTGTCTAGAAGATACTTATCCATTCTATAATACTAGGCACGATGAGCTTATTTCAACCCATATAAGGCTTTCTTCAGCTTGCAGACAAAGTCAGGGTTATGTGACAGTTGGAAACCTTTTGGCTGTTCCATATAGACTTCTTATTTTAGATATATATTTAGAAACGGTGACTTGACATCCATTTGATAGACTTTAAACTTCTTATGACATGCATAGACAAGAAACATTCTGATGGCTTTCAATCTTTCCACTAGTACAAAGGTTTCATTAAAATATTTTCCTTCAATATGTGCATAGCCCTTACAAACCAATCTTGCTTTGTTCCTGATAACTTGTCCCTTCTCATTCAATTTTTTCTTAAAGACCCATTTGGAACCTATGACATTTTTTCCTTCAGGTCTAGGAACCATCTCCCAAGTATTGTTTTTCTCAATCTGGTCAAGGTCATGATTCATGGCTTTAACCCAATGGTCATCTTCGTTGTCTACATTAAAGTATTTAGGTTCAAGAAAAGACAGAAAGGCAATCTGAGATTGTTCTGAGACATTATTCAACTGCTTTCTTGTCCAATCTCCTTTGTTTATATGACTAACTATCTGATGTTTAGGATGATTCTTCCTAATAACTCTGGAGGGTGTCTTTGTGTTGATCTCCTGGTTTGAGTCTTGCAAAGTATTTGAATCTAACTAAGAGTCTTCTCCTTCTAATTCTTGGACCTGTTCATCTTTAGCTTCAGATGTGTCCTCTGTAGCAGACTCAATATTTCTCACCTCTCTTACTGGGACTCCTTCATCAACCTTTAAATCAATGCAATCAACTAATTTATACAATCTTTTATTAAGGTATATATATCCTTTACTATTGGTAGCATATCCTAATAAGATGCCTTCATTAGCCTTGTCATCATACTTGCCAAGGTTTTTCAATATTATTCTTTATGTAGCACTTACTCCCAAAGACTTTGAAGTGTTTGATTAAAGCAGGTCTTCCATACCATGGTTCATAAGGTGTCTTGTCACTGTGCGGTCTGAGGTGGGATTTGTTAAGAATATGGACTGTTGTGTGTATTGATTCCTCCGAGTAGGTTTGATCAATGTTCTTCTCATTCATCATTGACCTGGCCATTTTCTTAACTATTCTGTTTTTCCTCTCAACTAATCCATTTTGTTGTGGAATTCCTGGGATTGTGTATTCTCTCTTGATCCCATGTTTATCATAGAATTCCTTGAAATCACTTGACATAAATTCTCCTCCTCTATCTAATCTTACTGCCTTTAACTTTTTGTTAGTTTGATTCTTAGTTAAATCCTTAAATGTTTTAAATTTCTCAAATGCTTCAGCTTTTTGTTTGAGAAAAGTAACCCAAGTGAGTCTGGAGTAATCATCAATGATCAACATGAAGCACTTTCCTTTCCCTATTCCTTTTTGTCTTGATGGTCCACATAGATCCATATGAACTAACTGGAGTGGTTTCTTTGTTGAATTAGAGTTGTTGGATTTAAAATGTGTCCTGGTTAGATTTCCAACTTGGCAGGGTTTACACACAAAATATTGTGGATTTGATATTCTTGGAAGATCTTTTACTGCCTCAAGATTTTTGAGCTTGATTAATTGGTCAAAGTTTAGATGTCCAAGTCTCCTATGCCATACCCAACTTTAATCATGTTTGCTTATATGACACTCTTCTCTATCTTCTTTTAGCACATATACATTATTATCTGTCCTTATGCCTTTAGCCACCACTTGTCATGAGCTTACAAAATTTATCTTACAATCTTTGGAAGTGAACACCACTTCACATCCTCTATCACACATCTAACTTGAACTAAGAAAATTACGTTTCATCCCATCTAGAAGCATAACATCCTAGGCTTTTCCTTTTCCATTCCTCAAACTCACCATCCATTTACCCTTGATTTTACCTAGTTCATCATTTCCAAAGGTCACATTTCCTATTTTTCTTTTTCTTATAGAAAAAAACTTATCCTTGTCTCCAGTCATGTGCTAGGAACATCCACTATATCTATACCCGGGGTCTTTTTGTTTTTGAGCTGAAAATACTAGGCCACATTTTTCACTATCTTTCTTTTTCCATGTGTTGGCATTTCTAGCTAAGGTTTTATCCTTGGATCTTCTTTGTAATTCTTCAGATGGTAGTTTGCAACTTTGTGGCCGAAGTTATGACAATTATGGCATTCGATCTCATTTTTCAATAGGTCAAAGTGATTGGTGCAACTTTGTCTACTCATTGGATGTTTAGTTCTATGTTACAAAGATTGTTTATTTATTGATCTCCTCAGTTACATGTCTCTAAACTTAACTTGACAATTTGCAATCTTATGGCCAAAATTAAAGCAGTAAAAACAGTAACCCTGGAAGAAATTTTGGTACCTAAAGGATGGGCTTCTTCTTGGCATTTGTTTCTCCATCTTCTAATATCTTTGTTTTTTATCAGAGATCATCTTATCTTTATTAGCTTTTGGTTGCAGAGTACTCATATGGTCTGATTGTCTGTTGACTTGGAACTTGATCATCTTTACTGGCTCTTTGCTTTCTGGTTGTTTTCTTATTGAACCACTTACGTAGCCTAAACTAGTATTCAACAAAGGATATATATGTTTTCTTAGAATGTCATTTAGTTCTATTGAGGCTTTAATGCTTGGAAGATTTTGGAGATACAATGCTTTAAAATTCTCCATCTCTTTTCTGGTTTTTACTACCATTTCTTCCAAGGCTTCACATCTTGCCTTCTTCTCTGATAATTGTTGTTTCAGAATGTCCTCTATTTTCTTTACCACTTATAATTCCATTTTTAGCAGGGCAAAGTCTTCATCAGGTTTTTTACTGTCTTTCTCGAACAATATCAACAATTGTTTTTGCTTTTTCTTCTTAAATTTGAGTCTAGCAATTTCTTCTAGGGAACTGATCAGTTCTCCTTCCAAGTCAACCACAAATTTGTCATCATTAACATCACTTCCTATGATTTTATAATCATAATCCTCTTTGTCCATAAGCATAAAGTCATTAACCTTATCTTCACAAGAAGAATCATTATATTTGTCTCATGAAGAGTCATCATTGTTTACACATAAACTTTTATTTTTACCAAATCTCTTGGATTTGTACTTCTCTTCACCTTCAGAGTTCTGGTCCTTCTTCTTGTGTGGACACTTAGATGAAAAGTGACCTATCTTTCCATAGTTAAAACATTTGAAGGGCAACTTGCTTTGGTACTTTCCTAATCCTTTCTTTAGTCTTCTCACGAATTTTGCTTCAATTTCATCATGCTCAGAATCCTCAATATTATCTTGTTTAAATGATGATTCTCTAGAGGTGGGTTTATATTTACCTATCCTCATTTCATAAGCAGTCAGAGTTCCTAGGAGTTTGTCAACGGGAAGAATTTTAAGATCATTTAGTTCTTCTATTGAAAAAACTTTTGGATTAAATCTATCAAGGAGAGATCTTAAAATCTTCTGAACTAAAGAGGCTTCCTCAATTTTTTCACCAAGTCCTTTCATTGCATTTACTAGTTCTTCAACTCTTAGAAAGTACTTCCCAACAATTTCATCCTCTTTCATCTTTATTTGTTCAAATTGTAATCTATAGGTTTGAAGCTTGGCATCCTTTACCTTCTCATTACCTTCATAACTGCTAATGAGTTTGTCCCACATTTCTTTGGCAGATTCTAAGTGCATAACTTTTACAAATTCCACTTCTGCAAGCCCACTCAGAATATCATTCATATCCTTAGCGTTGAATATGAATTATAGCTTGTCATCCTTAGAAGATAGTACAAATGGATTTACATAACCAGTCTCTACCACATCCCAGACATCTGCACCTAAAGCCATTATGTAGGTTCTCATCCTAACTTTCGTGAAAGAAACGTTTGTTCCATTGAACAGGGGGGCCTTATTGGTTGAAGTTCCTTCATGTATATTCATTTTTAAGATCTAGGATATACCCTTAGATAAAAGGAACCATCTTTGATACCAATTGTTAGACAACTGAGAGGGGTCGGGGTGAATCAGTTGTTACTGTGTTTAAACAATTATACCCATTTTAAGCTCATTACAGAACACTCAATGATGATGAAAATAATTCAAGGAATTAAGAAATAGAGTATTCAACATCAATCACACACATGAAGTATACAGAGACAGATATTCCTGAGGAAACCCATAAAGGGAGAAAACCTCTTCTTCTTAATATGATAAGTGGTATTTATTTTCTGTACATTATCATTCTTATGAGCACCAACTCTTTGTGAGGCTATGACCTTTGTTTTACAAGCTACAACTTATTGCGAGCACCAAATCCCTGGTTTCTCTAGAACCCACTAGAAGGAAGCACCAACTCTCAGAGTGTTCCAACACCAACTGGATGGAAGCACCAACTTCCAGTCACACATGCACCAACTTGTATAACAAAGAACAATGGTTCTCCCTTGCACCACCCTACCACCCTGGTTTTTCCAGCTACAACCAGATGAAAGCTACAACTCCCTGTGTTCAAGAACCCACTTGAAACTCTGAGGACAACATTCCTCCCTAGCACCACCCTACCACCCTGAGATATAATTCTTTGCTTGCTAAAATTTATTACAGTGATTCAGTATTTATCATTGGCTTACCAGTCACATCACTGTTCTTCTACACTGGTCTGCCATGCCTGCATCAGTGTCTTCCTGCTCGCATATTCTTCCACTTTCTATTCTTCTTCATTTTATGCTCTATGTGCCATGTCCGTTCTATGCACTATGCCTCCCCTCTGCATTTTCCCACATATGTTTGGATTCCTTCTACATGTGTGAATAACTATACAAATTTCTTTACAAAGAAACATTAGCCTGTCTATGTCATGACATTTTACTTTTATTCCTGCTCTCATCATTCGTTACACTCTGCATCTCCAACGCTCAAGTCAGGAATCTCAAAAAAATGCTGAAGAATCATGATTCCAATGCTGAGGAACAATGATTCATTTAGTATAACTGAATCGTAACTGATCAAGAAACCACGAAGTGAAACAACAACCCTTCGATCAGATTTTGTTGGATCAGTGTCGTTGGATTATACACGTAGAGACCTTTTTGACTTTTCAATGCATAACCTCCGATGTGGAGCCTAGCAGTGCTAGCTCCTTCCCCTATCTTCCGTTGATGTGACCTTGGAAAATGTTATCACATGACCACGCAATTGCGGGCACAGCCAAAGGCAATTTGAGGGAAACTCATGTTTCACCCTTCAATTCACTACAGAGCTCCATGTATGCCTTTGGCGATACCATGGTTTTGATTGTGACCTGCTCAAGAAATATTAAGATCCAAGCATGTTCTGACCCCGCAATTGAGAACGACCGTTGATCTCCAATCCTTTGGCGATGCCTCTTGATAAAAAATTGTTATCTTCCTCCTTTTCTCCTTCCACATGTGATCCCAGATCTCCACGATTTGTTTACACGTAGCTCCCTTCCAAATCAACGGCTACAACTTATTTCATGATCTGGGCTTTGGGAGTTTCAACATTCAAACCCTGCTTTCCTCTGTATGTCAATATTTCGGAGTTGACAAACCACTGATGCATGTCCCTTTTCTCGATCAACGATCGAGATCTACTTCACTACTTTGGGCTTCGACGATTTCAATTCTCAACCTTCACGCTCTTCCAAAATTCTTTTAGTTGGAGTCCATAGATTCCTTCCACGTGTCCTCCTCAAATCAACGAATCTAGTTTGCTTCAAGACTTTGGAACTTTCTACCAAGACCAGATCAATGACCCTTGGCACCCTTCTTAATCAACATTTGAGATTCACTTCGGGGCTTCGATGGTTTCACTCTCTTCTTTCCTCCATAGTATTTCATACCCAGAGTTCATGATCTATTGACGTGTGTCCTCCTACAGATCGAAGGTCCTCATCTCCTTCGGCTCTTCGGGTTTTGGGGATTTCAAATCTCAACTTCGCTTCCTTCACTATCTCCCAGAGTGTTTTTCCCTGAACTGCATTGATTTTTGCCACGCGTGGTTCTGGAAATCGACGACTTGCATCTGCTTTGGCCCTTGGGTTTTCAACGTTTGGGACTTGAGGACTTTAGGATAATCATTGCTCCATTTTCCTCCAGAGTGATCACCTGCTGAGTAAGTAATAAGTGGTGGAGACCGCTTGCTGTCGGTTAATACTTCAACTTACACTATCCTTCCACTGTAGTAGATCGACGGTCGAGAATGCTCCTGAAGTGATCTCCAGATCGGACGTTTTGTGTCCACTTTGGGACTTCGACATTCGAGACTTCAGGACTTTGGGAAAGTACTGGTGGTAAAAATCCTGAAGAAAAACTCCCACAGTGACGTAACTTACGTACATCACTTGATGTCATGTGATGAGCCAAGTAGATTCCACGTGTCATTCATATTGATGATTTGCACATACCTGAAATTCTGATTCAACTTGACACTTGTCATTTTCTGATTGTGCCATGTGTCCTTGCTGACGTGGTATTCTGACGTGGTCTGCCAACTTGGTCTACCACATGTCCTTGTCGACATGGTCTACTGATGTGGTTCTCCTTGATTTAACGATCATCACATTTTCTCCAGATCCAATGGTCCTTATTCATTTCAGATTTCGGCCTTTGGGTAATTCGACTTTCAAGTTGCCAATTCTCCCGAAGTGAGATTCCCCGAACAATAACCTCCTCACAAATTTTGACGTGAACCAAATGTTGTTCATTGATCGTGTTCTTAGATCGATGGCTCGATCTATCTTTGGTGTTTCTCTTCTAGCTTATCTTGTCCTTCCACTTAGAATGATCCAACGGTTGTCGGGTATTTGGTTGAAGGTCCTTTGGATCGGTGATCCAACAACCACTGTATCTCTTCCTCCTGGGCTTTCTTGTCTTTTGTTCTTTCCATCGATGACAAGCACACTCTTCCTGTAAACATGCCAACAAATAGGAATATATCCATTCCTTTATGCATGAACATATATGTCTATACAGCCTTATCTATCTATCTATCTATCTATCTATCTATCTATCTATATATATAGGTTTTCATAGGTATATAACCATATTTAATGATTAACATGAACACACAACAATTCTATCATTTCTTTAGGTATGAATACCTATATGTGTACAAAGAGTCATTTATATATATGTCTAACCCTATTTCATGATTAATAGAACATACAATAGTTCTGTTGTTTCTTCCAAGTGATCACATATATATGTATATATCATCATCACATAAACCATCACATTCCTAACAAATAATAATCAAACAAAATATTGACAAGGAATGTAAGTAAAGGTACATATCTAAAATTCTGATGCTCGGACACAAATTGAACAACCACGTTCCACCCAACCATAGAATAGAACAACCAAGTTCACTTTCCTTGTTCACCCCCTAGCATTACCATGAGTCCATAAGGACAAACTAAAATAATCCTCCTTAGCTACAGTCACCTTCCACAGAACAGAAATTCCCTTGCCTCATAGTAATAATGTTCATAACAACAAGTAGTTTCCTTTCTCCAACATACTAAGCCATGGCTTGCCTCCTCCATATGTTGTTTTTATATGCCTATTGTGCCTAGGTCTTTCCTTCCCTCCTTCCCTCCTCCATATGTTGTTTTTATATGAAAATACACCATCCTAGTGCTCCTGAGGTGGTATAAATAAGATAGGATAGCACCTCATTCACTCACTCACTAAAGTCACTCATCTAGTATGCAAGTTTGAAGGAAGTTGTAGTTAGAAGAAGGAGAAGAGAGAGGTGCATTGCTCAGTCTTGGCTATTCTCTAGTGTTTGGTATTTCATCTTGGCACTGTATTGGAAATCTATATTAAGGAAGTTTTTACTGGGTTTTTTCCCCCATGAGGGTTCCCCAGGATAAAATGTTGTGTACCTTGTGATTGTGTTTCTCTCAGTGATCCTACTTATGCTATTATTTTCTAGTAAATTGAAAACAACTTAATAACGACTCTAAATTTAACACTCTCTTCTCCTTAGTTTTGTCATGTTAGAGACTTTGTTTCCAAAGGGTAATACAACATGACAGTAAAAAAATTTTGCGTTCTTCATATCATCCTTCAAATATTCATTGAAGGCATGCGCCCTCGAGCCAAAAAAAACAATGTTTTTTGAAACCTCACATGCCTCTGTGATCAATGGCATTCTTTTCTTGATATTTCTTTCTACATAGATTTTGGCTGAGGTAAGTAGGATTGAAGATCCTTTCAATTTAACAATGAGTGTGGGGGGTTTGAATATTGACAAAGGACTGGAAATAAGTGGAAGAGGCATTCACGCATCTTCCAGTTCCTTGATCCTTTCTTTTAAATTTGTGTTTTATGCTTCTAAAACACCAATGGAATCATCCAAAGCATCCCCATTCGATTTGTAAATTTTGGAAAATTGGGAAGGCTGCAAATCCTTTAGGTCAACCTATGAACGAGATTTTCCTTTCTTATTTTTCATATCACCTTTTTCAATAATCAACTTCTTAGATTCCTTGTCAAAGACCACGCTTTGGAAAGAGAATGACTCTTCTTCATTGAAGATCTCATTCTCAATCATCTCTAATGATGAATTTTGATGGTCAGTGTTTCTCGATTGATCAATTGTGGGAAAACAATTCTCGATATCTGCCTCGAGCTCCATGTCTTTAAGAGAGAAGTTATTGAGGTAATTTTCTATGTGATGGTATTTTTCCTATTACACAACATTATTCCTCACTGGAGACTGGTAGATGTGGTAGTTTTAGGGGTGACAACTGGAGACTGGTAGATGTGGTAGTTTTAGGGGTGACAACTGGAGACTTGGCGCTTTTCTCACTAGGACCCTTTCCTTTCTGCTTGTAAAACTCATTAGTACTAAGTATTGTTTCCAAGTCACCAGCATTGTGAAAAGGAGCGCCTAAGTTGTTTTCTTCTTATTCACTAAAAATAGTATGAATGAATGAGTTGTTGAATCCTACAAACATCATATGTTCCACAAAAATTCTATTATGGTCAAACCCCTTTATCTTTTCATCATACTTCAGATTTACATTATGGAAGTGATTCACAAACTCATCGATTTTGTTTATATTCCTGAATATAAAGTCTCCAATTTTCCAAGGCAAGGGTATGAATTGATTTTTCTGTTTCTCATGGAAAAAGTGCAGCCATAAATTATATTTCCTTGCCACTTCTGAAATAAATTTTTTATCATATACATGGTATGGAAGAAAAGAGGGATTCTCCTTCGAACAAAAGCTCATTATAACACTGTGATTTTCCATCTTCTCTAATGTCCCCTTTTTCTCCAAGAATTTATTTGCATGGTCTGATATCCTTGGGGTATTTTTACCAAACAATAGTCCCTTAAAAACTAAAATGAAATCATTGTAAACTTCATAAAAATGCAAGGAAGTCTTGTGTCTCCACAATGCCTGATACCAGAAGGTGACTGTATCAACTTCACAGTTCACTCTCTTACAGATAGTCATTTTTGGAAAGTGACAACAATATTCTATCGCAAATACCAAATAAGAATCCATAAAGAATTTCTTGTCCCTTTTATTATGTGAAAAATGGGAGGAGATTTCAATGGAAATTATTTTTCCCCAATCGAAAATAACTTTCTCTTTAACTCTAAAATATAAGATATAAAGAATCATGTGGGAAATGGTGGTGGTTATTTCTTGTCCTGTCAGCATGGAAAATAACCAAGTGATTTCCCAAAATGGGTTTTTAAATGAGTCGACCTGAATTTGGTTATGTCTTTTGAGACAACCACGAGATTCTCCAAATACTCAAGTAAGAGGTCCATGCCATTGCCATGTTTTTTTAGAAAATATATGCAATCCTCTACTTTGAAGGTAAGTGTTGGCTCATGGAGATTCAACATATTACAAAACACTTGCTGTGAAAGAGAGATGGGGGATTGATCTTGGAGTTGTATGATTCGCTGACTCAATATGTATCACTCAATGCACCATGCAACCAGTTTGTCGAATACCTCAAGGACACACCTTGTGCGAGCAATTCTAAAAGTCCAGAATATATCTTTTTGTGCAGGAGGTGATGAATAATATGAGTATGCTCTGGACTACTGAAAATTCTAGTCTTCACGACCAAAAATGTTTCAAGTGTCACCACAGAAATATGTCTAGTTGTTGTTTCCATAAGTTGACAAGAGTGTTCTTTCGACTGGATAATAACTTAAAATGAAACCTTTCTGAGATATTACAATAATATAACCCTTGGAAAATCTTGCTTTAATGCGATTAATGAAAAATATTATTTATTCCTTTTTATATTAATGACGATCTTTACAAATCCTGCATGATCAATTATTAGCATTAAACCATACTATATGTGTATTGGGAAAAACACAAAGATGACGGGGACGGACTAGAGTAATTTGAATTTGGGTTTTTTTCTGAATCCGAGAACCCACAAACCCGCAGTTATGAACGATCCAAAATACGCTATGCATTGCATAGTGGTCGGTTGTACTTGGACACCGGAGAAATGAAATACTTAGGGGATCGGTACCCTTAACAAGTGTGATAGACATAATGTAGATCACGGGTCTTTAGGTGAAAAATGGAGATTGCGGAATTTGGAAGATCTTTCTTGAACCCGTGAACCCGTGGTTGCAAGAATGGCTAAGTATATTATAATAGGGAGGTCGGTTAGACTCATGATATAGGAACATAGATGGAGGTGCAGACCCACATTCCGAACCCGCGAACTTGTCATTTTTGAAAAATGACTAAGTATAGTAACTAGAAAGGGAAAAGAGAAGGGACAAAAGAAAAGGGGAATGAGAGTAGGTGTAGAAGAGGGAAAAGGAACGGAAAAAAAAAGTTGAGAAAATAGAAAGGGGACAAAAAATATCAAAATGTAGTTGTATAAATATATTTATGTGGATATGTGTATACCTATTAGAAATGAGTACATTTAATACATGTTTAATCCTTAATGCCTTTTCTATGGATAAGATCAAATGTGGATCAAATATTCTTGGTCGTCACAATAATTGAAAGGTTTTAATTTGAAATATTAACTTCCTTGCTTTTATAAAGTTCCACGATTGGATGCATTGGAGCACGAGCAAGAGAAACATGATTTAAGATTTAGGTTTTTGATTTACTGTTACGATTTAGGTTTTTGTTTTACTGTTTATGAGTTCCATTTCTGATTAATATTTTATGGATGTGAGCAAAGAGAACAGTGAAACTACGCATATTTCTGAAGTTCCTCGGCAAAATATAAAGTAGAATCGTCATTTATAAATAAAGTTAAGGTGATTATAGTTTATCAAAAAAAATTATTTGATATAACACAATGAAATTATACATATTTTATACTCCATGCATTGAAGTTGACTAGTCTTCATCATACCATGTGTAAAATTTCCGTCCAACGAGATAACAACAGATTCTGGCGGTTTACCAACAAGATAACAACGATTCTGGCAGTTTTCCAACAAGATAACAACGAATTTTGGTGGTCACCCTCTCGATGTTATTTCTCAGCCGTCGAGATGGCCTTCTCCACTGCTTAACATTGGAATTGCACGTTTCCCTTATGAAAAAAATAGTGATATACATTTGTGAAAAAAATAGTGTAATACATTCTAGTTAGGGATGGAAATTGACATCCAAGTTGCTCATCATAAGTGATTTTGGCCATCAAATATAGTTTGAAATCTAACATATCGGTCATGAAAGTTAAGTAAATTCTTAATATGATTAACAAAATGTTTTTAAACCATTAAATTTGATAGGGAATTTGTTTTAAAATTTACACCCTATTTCTAACCATGGGAATGAAGAGAAGAAGACAATATCAAATCATCTTAGAAGAAATAAAACAACAATATCAAGGAAATAGGAACCACTAAATTATTTGTTTGGCATTTTATTTATATAGGAAATACTAGTTATGTAGCCACCTATCAAAATTCACTAAATCAAAGTACATAGTCGAAGTTTTTTAATGTCAGACATAATTCTACCAGCCACAAAACTATACATAATCAAAAGAGCTAATAAAATAGTGTTTACAATAATAAATGAAAATGACTTAGACACACGATCTTGGGACATATAAATTCCTCCCAATTTATATAGAAAGTATCTTTGCTTTCTTCATGATTTACAAAATATCACAATATCCAGGTGAACCAAAGTGGAAATAACAATATCTTGTGTCACATATAAGAGTTTATGTGTCTCTTCATAATACTTTCCACTATTTCTATTATCATTGCCTCATAGCGAGCCTTTTCATGCTCCCACTTTGATAAGGAAAACTCATAATATGAACTAGAGAGAGGAGTCATGAAGGGTTTGAAGATGAGAATTAGAGGTTGGAAGTACAACATATGTCTCAAACCCAAAATCATCCATTAGCTTGACCAATTAACTGTCGTTGATATGGTTATGAGGTTGTATCTATGATAGCGATGACGAGAAAGAGGCGATATTGAGAAGGGTTGGAATAGATCATGGTACATGAGAAGGTAATCAATAAACTATTGTGTATATTCCACTAGATAGTTCATCACAATATATCTAACAAGACACCAAAATATTTACTATGAAGGTTAATTTCCTATAGATCTCACATTATTTAATTATTGGTTTTCTGCTTAAAATGTATAGATTGAATGAGAAAAGTAGAGAACATAAATAAATACTCAAACACCATCCACAAATAAACACAAGATATAACCTGGGAAAGCCAATAGAGGAGAAAACCCAACTAGAAGGTGAGGTCACTCTCCTCTCTTTTCTTCAAATGCAAGTACAAAGAAAGAGGCAGTCTCTTTGGAGTTTCATTTGACATCGTGGCATGTAAAAATATTATAAAATATATCCTCTATTATGCTCTCAAAATAACACTCCTAGGTGCTCTAATAAACTATGGAACAAATACAACCCTAAATAATGGAACCCCTTCTCCTAGTGGTTCGATATTTAACATAGCCTCATAGCCATATAGGGGTAGGGTTTTGACTTCCTCAACCCTCAATTAGTGATATGGTTTGGACCTTCTAGAATCCTCTAGAAAGTACACACGTGGCTAGCCCCATATGTTTGAGTAAGGGGGAGCTAATGTGACATCCACTTGTACCATGGTGTTCAAAAAGGTAGGTCAACTTGGGAGAGACATAACTTTCAAATATGAGCTATATTGATTGAGGTATGGTTTACATTGTTACAAATCTCTCAAAATGTAGAACACCGTCAAGGGTGTGTGAAAAAGTTCCAAACACTAGAACCTCAAAAAATACCATTTAATGCCTCAAAATGGATCGGGAAGGTTCTGGACCCCAATTTTTCAAACTGGGAACTACCATTAAAATGACTCTCCAAATTGATTCGTCCAAATTTTTCCACTCTGAAATCATAGAGATATATGACAAATAA
Source organism: Picea engelmannii (assembly GCA_009831015.1). Classification (NCBI taxonomy): domain Eukaryota; kingdom Viridiplantae; phylum Streptophyta; class Pinopsida; order Pinales; family Pinaceae; genus Picea; species Picea engelmannii. The sequence goes on along the minus strand of ML804253.1, from coordinate 207,838 downwards.
TATAAATATCCAATATGGATTAGAAGGTGATGGAGTAGAGGAGGGATCAAACACTTCCACAAGAATACAAAGAGTGCCTTAGATATTATTTTCGGGATTAACTGCGTAGTGTAAGTCATTAATATATGACCCATATTCATGAGTATTAGTCGCAACTGACCAATAATTCTCATGATTTGAATAGTCCACTTAGCACTCATTGCATCGGGTGATGCTCACAGGGGTGAAGAAATCTCTTTGTACCATTTTAGTAGATTTAACTTCTTCCACTATATGCTCCTCAACATATTCTATACCAAGTGATATGTAATTTAAGAACAATGTTTCCCCTTAGTATCCTGTCTTCCTTCCTTAACTTCTTTATTTTCATGTTCATGAATTGATATCTCAACCCATTTTTGTTGATCCAAAAATTGATTTTCCCCTAATGTCATAGAATGCATCCATTGTGTATGTCTTTTGAAAATGGTTTATGTGATTATCTAATTGTAATAAGTTTCCATTAGTACATCCTCTAAATTTAAATTTAATTTGGTAGGTTTAGGATGATTTGAGGAAGTGATATCTTTTTTGTAATAAGGTTTGTAAGGTCTTGTATTAGAGGTACCCTCTACAAAGTTATTTTTAGGATTTACAATCTCATTTAATATTTTTAATCAAATGTAATAAACCCTCCATGTTTGTGTGATATTTATCTTGAAGCTCATTATTTTAAAAGCGGAGTTTGGGTAGAGTAAATAGTTTCTTAGGAGAAAATTTAGCCTCTTCAATTCTTCGGTTCCATGCAAAAATCAACATATGTTTTTCCACACCCTTTTCTTCTTTAAAATTTTAAACAAATTTATTCTTACCATATCTCTTTAAAAAAATGGAAATACGGTCTTGCAAAGCATCATGACAATATTCAACTATTACTTCTTCAACCGGGACATAATTTATTTAAAATGGTATTCAAACGTGGGTTAAAGTCTTTTACTCATTCCTTCATATCCATATTTTTTGGTATTAATTCTTTTAGTTGTGTAGTTGGGGTAGATTCTTCACTAAACTTATTAATAAATGTTTTTTCGAAATTACCTCAATTTGCAATAGATCATACTATCAATTTAAAATTCCATGTGGAAGATTTATTTTCAAAAGTATAGGGAAACAATCTACATACTACATCTTCATGTTCCACATTTAATAATCTAATATCCAAATATAATTTTTTGATATGATGTTCTAGCAATCTTGACTTATCTAGGTCAAACTTCAGGATGATATGTTTAGGGTGTTTAGGAATATCATGGATATGGCCTACTAAGTTGAGAGCATATTGAGCTCTCCAAGCATGAAATCACTATTGATTTCCAAACATGGGAGTAACAACAAGAGTTTTAATCATTTCACATTCTTTTCTGGTAAAACTAGAGTCAAAATGTGGACTTGAAGGATTCATATAATGAGAATATGAAGTAGGAGGAGATGATGTTATTGCATTTAGGGGTTAAGGAATTTCATCATGTGTAAGCTCAATCAAGTCCTCGACATTTTCTACTATATTATCCATATCAGTAAATATAACGCATTCACTTCTTGTTTGAAAATGGCATACGATGGTTTTTTTTTTTGCATGATTAGTATTTTTTATATCAAGACTCTTATCTTCAAAAGTTTGTTTAGGGATAAAATATGCATTGAAAATCCTATGTGAGAAATCACTATTGATATTAACTTTATCATCCATACAATGACGACCCTCCTTCTAGTGAAAAAATTGTTGATAGGGTTGAATGAACCCATACAATTAATAGGGAATATCCACAATGAAAAGTCTCATTTACACTATTTGGAATAGGGAATCCGTATGCGTTATGGTGTGACAACCTTTAGATGGTTTTGTTTAGTTTTATTGGTTGTTTCCTAATCCACCATTTAAATATTTTTTAAATTCAATAAGGGTGAAATCATGAAGATGGGTAACACTTTTGCTTGTTTTATGACAAAAAAATTGTATTTTCACAAGTTCTTAAGCTTCTGTCATACAAAAGTATTTTTTTATTTAGAATTTCACTTTACAGTAAAAACAAAACTTGTGAAGAATTTTGTTAGCTTTCCAATGACTATTTTTCAAATTTTGTTTACCAAGATTTGATATGTCAATTTGACAATTGTTTAATGGTATGTTCCTTAAACATGAAAGGAATGATAATGAGTTATGTTTTCCCACAACAATGTATCTATTATTAAACTTATGTTTTTAAGAAATGAAATACACTGCAACAATCTACAGAGACTCTATTTTATTATGACTATAATTTTGAATCTAACAGATGAATATTATAATTTCTAGAATTTTTTGAAGTTGACCAAGATGAAAATGTTGTAGATTTTAAACACTTATTTTTCTACACCTTGTATCTATCTTAATTTTTACTTAAAAGTAAAATCTAAATATACCCTTTTGAAAAGAACAGTTTAAGGATTATGAATATAATATTTTCTAAATTTTCCACTGTATATTTTTAGAGATACCGATATTTCATTTCACAGAATCATAATGTCTGTTGAAAATATTATGTAGTGACTTTTTTTAAAAAATAAATAAAATTGTATAAAAATAATGAAAATGAAAACAAATTATAGGAATTGAAAGTATATTCAATTTTGGAAATGATGGTGTCATTTTCGAAACCAAATTCTCAGTATTTTCAGGAGTCTACAACCTCTGAAGTTCATGTAAGCTTGGGGCAATTCTCTGGTTTTTGTTTTCAGTCCCAATTTCATGTTTTCGGCCGAAATAATATTTCGTCTCAAACAATATTATTTCGGCCGAAACACTAAAATCTAACAAAAACCTTCAAAACTGAAAGGTTTCTAAGGTTTTCGGTCGAAAGCGTGTTGAGCAAATTTCGTCGATCATAAAAAGTTAAAAGACACGTCATATCGTTTCATTTTGTAAATACGCTTTTGGCCGAACACATTTAACACAATTCATCGGATGGAAGGATATATATGATCTTAGGGATAGGGATTTCAAATCATTTCTATTACTGATTGCAATTGTAATCTTTTCTTTCTTTATTTCTTCCCTCTATTCCATAGGCTTAATCAGAGGATCGATATCGATACATGATGGTTTTCTAGAGCACCTAAACAAATTTTTGAATCATCTTTTTGGTTTTTGTTGAATAAGGTAATTGATGTTTGTTCAAGTTTTTATTGGAATAAAAATTTATATGTTGAAAGATAAATGTTGAGCATTTTTTCAAGGTGAAGTCTTTGTTGAACATATCTTTTATAGATAACTATAAAAGTCATGGGAAACAAACGTTTGTGCAAGAGAAAATTTGATCGCACTCGAGATGATACTCGCCAAAAAGAACAAAGGAAAGAGCATTATTGAAGAAAGAAATGAGAACGTGCAAATATTAAAGAAATAAACTATCATAATGTCAACAGAGATTTTCAACAAGAAGAAGTTCAACCAGGTATGCATGCACATATGATCGAGCACACGACACACATTGGGACTGTATTAAAAAATTACAGAATTCAAAGTATATAATTCAAATTTAAAATATTGTAAATAATATAATTGATTGTAATTACAATTCGATGTTTTTCAAAAAACATAAATAGATTTGTCTCATAATGTCAAAGAAGACATTGAAACAAAAATTGAAGCAGAAGGCGTTGAAACCAGAACTGAAGTAGAAGACGTTGAAACCGAAATTGAAGCAGAAAAAGAATCACCTATAGGTATGCACATAAATTTAGATAATACAAGATGAACACTCAAGTATATATAGTTTAGTGAATTTGTGTTCGAGTTATGTTTTTTAATATAAACTTTAAATTGAAATATGCAGGAGAAACTATTAACATTGATGATGAAATATTATAAAATGTTGATACTGACAAATTAGGGAAGAAAAAAGCTAACCATTATATAAGATATCGAACTAAGAATATGTATAATACTTTTTTCAAAGATGAATCAGTAACAGTACAATCTCAACTTTTACTCTGTCTAATGAATTCAAGAAATTTAAAAGAAGCTACATCGTTATTGGGTATTCAAAAGTCGACAAAGGATACAAAGGTGAAAAAAAATTTCTTTAAAAATATAACTAGTGTATTAAAAGCTTTTGGAAAATCTCGAAAAGAAGATGTCTGTGTTGCACGTAGACTGATACAAATAGTAGTTGTTTCATCTAGCAAAATAAAAGATCATTTGACAAGACACATGGAAAAAAAGATGGGAACGTCAAGAAAAACATTGCACAAACATAGAAAATTTTGATTGCAAATAGATGCAAATGATGAACTCACTTGTTGGACAGTGATTTCTAGACAACCCTACAAAGATAGACTTGCAGAAAATGTTAAAGAATTGGCCCGTAATTGTTGGTTGGAAGAATCTCGTGTTTCACCACATACAAGGGATGTGTTGCGACGAAGAATAGCACAACAATATGAAGAACATCCAAAACATATATTGCCAATGACACAAATAGAACTATTCAATAAGTTCAAAGAAGAGCACAAAGAAGTTAAAATTTCCATCAATACATTTGTGCAACAAAAACCATGGTTTGTTAGACCCATCACTGTTCGTGACACTTGTTGTTGTCGTTATCATGTGGAATTTGAGTTGTATAACGACACTTTTTTGGATTTTGGTAAAACTTTATGTCCAGGTTCACCTCCTCCTTCCACATTCTGTGTTTTTATATATGAAATTCTATGTGAAAGAGAAGATGATGATGTATTTTACAAAAACAAATGTGTTGGTGGAAATAAATGTTATCATTGTGGAAATCTAAGTTTATTTCATTTAAAGTATCATATTGATATGAATGATCAATCATTTTCTAATATAAGAGTCAATTGATATATCAACAACACGGCTCCACATTCTTCAAATGTTATTTCCAAAAGGATTGATTTGAAGGTAGATAAAATCTATGTGATAGATTTTTTGAAGAAGTTTGAGGAAGAAATTTATAAATACACCAAACATTGACATAGAGCTCGATGGAAAGATCTACAATTCAAAGAATCCCGTGAAGTGTTTCCACCAGGGACAATTTTTTCCGTAGTTGATTTTGCAGAGAATTACACATTCGTTGCACAAAATGAAATACGAAGTGAATATTATCATTCTGATCAAGTCACAATATTTGTCCATGTTCTATATAGACATGCTCAATGGAGTCTTGATAACATAGAAATCACCAACGAAAATTGACATGTTATTAAAGAATATCACTTTTATATAAGTGATGATCGAGCATGTAATGTACCTCATAATCACACAAAAAAAATAAATTCTTAGTTTATATAACTATTTGACAAAAGGGAATATATATAAAACTTGATTATGAGATCAGTTATAAAACTTTGTTCATGAAAACCTCAAAAGGAAAACCTCTAAACTCTACTTACCACAAGAGGTCCCTTTCACTTCCAATTCCATTTACCTTTTTGTGTAATGGACCATGTATATAAGATGGGCCTTATAACTCCTACTATGATTCACCCTTTTTAAACATAAGACTTTCATATTTGCGCGCATGTCTACCTGATTAAATTTTAACCCTAGGCGACTTTACTTAGTTCCCAACCATCTGATTCATAGGGTCGGGTTTTTAATATCAAGTAACTAGCATATACACTATGTCTCAGTTAATTAATGGTGCTTAGTACCAGGGTTAATCGCAAAATAGTTCCTACATCCAAATGCCAGTGGAAATTGCACCACTAGGATCAGAATGCTGACTCATGATAACAACGAGGGAAAGAAAAGGGTTTTAACTTCATTCGAGTTGCAAAGGTGTCTCATCGTGGCACTCCTTAAGTGGAAGGAGTGTTCCATTTTCAAGTCAGTTAAGGCTTCGTAAGTTCTATTAATAGTAGACCTGTGAGTTCCATTGAATTTACCAAGCTCTATACCCAAAGTGTCATACCAGTTCTGACATTGTCACATGGCCAACCTCCCTCCGTTCTCTCCACATTTACTCTGAGATGACAGGGCGCCATTTAGGTTTGAAGTGGGTTCACAGTTGTCATTGTTGAGCTCTGCGAAGAAGCTATGTGTAACAAATCTTTGAGGCACAATGTATTTCCATGGTAGTCCCTCCAGGGCTATAATAAACGACATGGTCCTCATCCCTGGTAAGTTTCTCATTATGCATAATACTCTGGTTGATGAGGGAGATAATGCATTTTCCGGATTCTTTGGTTCCAAAGTTATCCTAAATCCCGGGGAATTGATTTTTCTTTGAGTTCATAGCTATTTTATTCTTTGGTTTCGGGGAGAGTATATTCGTTCATTTTTGTCTAAGAGCTTTGGAATAAAGGTTTTGTAACCTTCTAGTTTATTTTCCTATGTCGAATTTTTTGATTGATGTTGAATAGTCTTAAGACCTTTGCAAAACTTTGAATAGTCCAATGATGATATTTTGCAATACTTCCAATGTTTGCTTATAGTAACCATTACCTTCATCGTGTTCTATTCGATTAGGTTAAAATATGGGATATCTCTATAATGTTTAAATGACTTATAACTACTATAAGTGATTCGGTTCTGGACGGTTATGTGTATTTTCTAGTTCGGTATGGATAGTTTATGCCATGAGTGCACAGTCTGACTTGAATCTTTACAAGAAAACTAGCTACTGTTGATTACTGCATTTTATTAGAATCGTTAATTATTGTGCAAGGACTTTCTCCTTGTTAAGTTTTTTGTTTTTAGGATTTGTATAATTCACTAATTATGGGCCATGTTTGATGCGAGGGTACCCTTCAGAGAGTTAATACACCATCCACCCTCGACCCAGGCGTCTATCCAGCTGGAAATGTGACAAGGAAAAATGAACGACATGCAAGCCTGCCGAAATGGAAGTTAAGTATGATCATGGAATACTTCTTAACCATCATCATTCTATTATTATTTTGTTAATTTTATCTATGATTACTGATATTTTAAATAATACTTTTTTTAGGGATTTCATCTATTCAAGGATCTCAGATGTCCAGTTCTTACCTTCGCCATGAAAGGTATTTGAGTTCCCTTTGTAGGCCTTTATAGAGTTTCAACAGTGAAAGGGCACGATCTCTTCCTGGATTTATAGATGTTAGATATAGTTTCATTTGATTACCTCCAATGGTTGGGATGAAGGGGGGGTCCTCTAGTTGTACTCTTGGTTTTCTGGTCCATCTACTGTGTATAAAGATTATTTTATAGGACCTTTTTTTTTAAATGAAATAGTGTACAGAGTTGGGTACTTTTATTCCATTCGTTTCATTATTTAGTCTCATCCCAACTTGTAATTTATTTTTTGTTACTATTGTCTAGAATGTATTCAGTTTCAGTTGTTTGCACAGTTCGAAATCCAGTCCAGCATTGTGTAAAAGGGAACTTGTAAAATTCTAGGTTTATACTTGATATATTGACTATGTTACACAAACATTTTGTGTTATAATTAATTAAGACCATAATACCTTTCACAATGGTTATCTTGTTTTTCGTGGGTTTTGATGCACATTATGATTTTGTAGCTCCCTCATCAAGGATTTGGAGAAAAAAAAACTTCCTTACTTTCGACTTTCGGCTCGACATATATGTTTGACAGTCCAGTCCACTAAAACTTTCCCGTATGAGTTTTTGTTGCTATCAGTCTGATATAATTCGTAGGATAGGTTATACTCCTTTATTGCTATGGTTTGCGGAATTACCAGTTATGTGAAAATTAAGTTCTGGTTTCCAGAATGGTCTTTGGATCCATCGACCCTCGTACCTCTAATGTTTAATTATAGATCTCCGTAAGCGTTTGACAGGTTTAGATTGGTTCAAAAAATTAATTCCAAAATTTAAAGTATAGCTCAACTAAACCTAACCACTTTATGATTTACCATTAATACTTTATATATATATATACGTATGAAAATAATTCTGCAAACTACAGGATATATATATATATATATATATATATATATATATATATATATATATTTATATATATGTTTTATATATCTTTAAATGCTTGTACAAAACCCTAATTATATAAATGTATATCTGTTCGTAATATACCTATAAATGTTTTATATGCATATCACGAATAATTTCAGTCATACAGGGTGTATTTACTTTGAATCTAATATTGTATATTCATTAGCGGAGACTCGTTGGAATACTATAATTACCTACAGGAAACATAATTCTTCATAGGTATTGGTATTCTTGACTTCAATCACATCATGCAAACAATTAATTTACTCAACAAAATTAATTAAAGTGAGACGCAGCCTGTAGTTTATCCTATTACGAGAGTAGTAACCTCTCCAAAACTAGTCTTTCTAGTTAATACATCCAATGACCTTAATATTTACTCAGTACCACATCCCAACAGAACAAATCCATTCCTAGCTAATTATTAGGAAGTATTTGGTAGATCTTTCATCACAACAACATTCGACTAGAAATTTATTCATAGAAACAAACAAACTACATATCATAACATTTAACCAGAGAAAGGTAGAGTAGCATATATGAATTGATTTGTGGGGAGGCAAAGGGAATAGCCACGTTCCTCCCAAGTGTAGAACAGGGCAGCCAATCTACTTGCCCAATTCACCCCCTAGCCTGACCATGAATCCATGAGGGCGAACTTGAAATCTCCTCTTCAACAATGTTTTTTCTATCTGCAATCCTCTCCTTGCCTCACTCTCAATGTTCAATGTTCATAACAAAAAATGTCCAGTAGTTCTTTTTCCCAGCATACTCGGCAACATCCTGCCTCCTCACATATGTTATTTATCAATAAAAAAATCTTTTTGCCCAGGTCTTTTTTCCCTCAGGAATTTTCCAGTTTTCTAAATCCCTGATTTTCAGGGGATGCCAATGGCCAAATCCTTGATTTGCCACTTATAAAAATTAGCCCAAAGGTAGTTCCAACATGTTCCCCACTCATGGAGTCATGGTTAGCTAAATTTAACATGGTTGTTCCATTTCTCCCCTTGCAGTAAATAAAATAATATTTTGTTGACACACAAGTGTCATAGTCAAAGAGTCAGTCAGGTCAGATCAGGTCTCTACCTAATAGTCATAATAATTTAATTACAATTTATCAAATTCGAAATTTGGAATTTCCATAAATGGAAAAAAAATTCCAAATTTGAATTTACTAAAAATAAAATAGCTTTTCTAACAAATTTTTAATTTCAAAATATTTTATTTTTGGAGATGTCACATCCTTTCCCCCTTCAATAAAACATTATCCTCAGTGTTCATTCCTTTCTTGGAACAGGATTGGATAAGATTTTCGCAAATATCTCTCCAACTCCCAAGTGGCCTGACGCAAGCTACCCCTCGCTGGCCAGCCGCTCTCACCAGGACCTTCTCTCGCCCAGGCCCGAAGATTTGTAACACCCTTTGAATCCTGTATCGGGACTTCCTGTCACCCACAGGATACTCCTCTGGTCTCCTGGAAATCCCTTCAGGAAACTGGGTCTCGCGATATTGCGTACCCTATATGCACTTCTCGTGCAACTCCAAACCCCGAACCCCGAATGTCGATAGTCAACGGTCAACAGGTCGGGATATCGCCACTCGCGATGTCAATAGCCTGACTTTCCAAACCTTGAGCCCCGAGGTGCCGATCCCCGATTCAATGTCGCCTAGGCCCCACTCGTACCTGTAGCTCCACTCTGCCACGTCACCCTCGGGATTTCGCAGATCGTGGATCCACAATACAAGTTTTTCTTGTTGTCGAAAACCCCGAACGTCGAATCCCGATTCTCCGACTCCTCGGGATCGTGCGCCACCTGTCCTTACTCTGATCAACGGCTCCCGTTAAATCGGGAGATCGCTACTCGCGATTTCAAAGGGTAAACTCTTTCCTTGCAAACCATCAAACGCCCATATCCGATGGCTTGCTTCTTGGTGCACCTGCGAGTTTAACTCCCTCGCAACTCCCCATAGATCCAACGGTCAGCGGGATTTCGCTATTCTCCACAGTGAATTCAATTCGTCGATTCTCTTCCTCTTGAAGAGTCCTCCGCTCCGAAGTTTTTCTTGCTCAAACTTCTCCTGGTCCTTTTTCCCAGAAATCACAAGGGACTATTCCTCCTGAGCTTTACCAACTCTGATTCTTCAAAGACTTCTGCGTAAGCTGCTTACGCTCAACCTTCAACCACTTTCAAGGGTTGAACTAAGCCAGAATCTATGTCCTTCTGACAATAGCAGTCCTATATTCGTTTTCTCAGGCTCGCCTCTGAGAATTCAATCTAACCTACACTTCACCTGCACGGTTCGAATAACCCAACACAATTCCGTTAGAGGAGAATAAGAGTTTACCTGTAGAGCCCCCTCAACGCACTCTATGCGGAGGAATTCGACTTCACTCTATGCAGGAATCTCCTGGCTCGAACAGAGAAACAATTTGAAACTTATTCTCGCCTCTCTCCCAGATTTCTAATCTGCCATGAAATTACATATGCAGCATATACAACGAAGGCATAACAAGAAGCAAGTATGCAACAACATAATATCAACAACACACAGAGAATAATCACAGCCATGGAATTGAATCAAAGCTTTCCTATTAATTCAATATTTGTACATGGGGATTCTTCAACAGTTCTCTGCTTTGCTCTCTCCTTGCTCTCAATGCTAATGCTGAATGCTCTGAATAATGAATCATAATACAAAGGAGGGTGCTTATATTCTGTTTTCCCTCTCGAAAAGTAAAACTGTCTAATCTAGACTTAATTAATTTATCTACTTGCATTAAATCTAATAAATGCCTCAGCTACCTAAGGACGAGAGCTTATCTGCTCAAGGTCCGTTACAATGTACAAGTGCGCTTCATTACACCAATGCATTAATGTTTGGCGCACCAAATATCAAAATATTTCAAAGTTTGAATGCTGGTGCTCTCTAGCTGTCTTTTCTTTTCTCCACGCACTGGCTCGCTTGTTGAGGTGTGGATGCTCCTGCATCATACTCCTCGGCTCAAAAGATTTCATGGATCCTGTCCATGAGCTCCTGCACAGTCTGACCATGCTTCTGTATGACTGCTTCTGTTTCCCAGCTGGCATCCTCCACTGGGTGATTCTTCCATTTCACCAGGTATTGAAAGTATTGCTTTCTCCTGGTCTTCCTTCCCACTCGCTTGTCCAGTATACACTCCATCTGAGGCTTCTGTGCAACTGGCAATTGTTTCTGCCACTGGAACACTGGTTCATCAATTCCAGTTTCTGCATCCTTGGCCCTGTATGGGTATAAATCCGAAATGTTGAAAATCGGAGATATCCCGATGCCTTCTGGCAACTCGATTTCATATGCATTTTGCCCAAACTTCCTCAGGACTTTGCATGGCCCGATCTTTTTCATCTTGAGTTTATTGTATGTTCCCCTTGGGAAACTTTCCTTCCTCAGGTGTGCCAGAACCATGTCTCCAACTTCAAACTGAAATTGCCTCATTCTCTGATCGGCTCTGCGCTTATACTCTTGGTTGGACTTTTGCAGTCGCTGCTTCACCTCTGCGTGAATTTCTTTCATCGTCTCCGCGAACTCCTTAGCTCTCGCGCTGCTAGTTTCAGCCTGTTCTGACTCCCTGAGTTCAGAAAATCCCCTCGGTTGTGTCCCATACAAAATTTGAAACGGGCTCTTACCTGTACTCCGATTCACTGAATCGTTGTACGCGAATTTTTCCTTTGGTAGTATATTATCCCAGCTACTGTGGTGCTCTTCCACCAGGCTTCTCAACAAGTCTCCCAGGCTTCTATTGACCACTTTGGTCTTTCCATCTGTCTGCGGATGGTATGCTACGCTAAAAGCCAAATTTGTACCCAGCTTATTCCATAGCGTCCTCCAAAAATGACCTATGAATTTCGTATCCCGATCCGAGACTATGCTTCTCGGCAATCCATGCAACCGTACAATCTCTTTGAAAAATAAGTTCGCGATGTGGGTCGCATCGCTGGTCTTATGACACGGTATAAAGTGTGCCATTTTAGAAAATCTGTCTACCACTACAAATATGGAATCCACTCCCCTTTGCGTTCTTGGTAATCCCAGAACAAAATCCATACTAATTACCTCCAATGGCCTCTCAGGTATGGGCAACGGCTGATAGAACCCTGTGTTCTGTTTTCGACCCTTCGCATGTTGACATATCCTGCACCTGTCAACAAACCTCTTTACATCTGCTCGCATCCCTAGCCAATAATACGATTCGCTCAGCTTGGCGAATGTCTTTTCATGTCAAAAATGACCTGCTAATCCTCCGCTGTGTTTTTCTCTTACCAAATTCTCCCTCATGGAGCAATCTGGAATGCACAATTGATTTCCTTTAAATAACAATCCTTCCTGGATCATATATTCCAGCCATGGGCTTCGATCCCTGAGAACTGGATTCTCAGCTGCCTCGTACGCTTCTGCAAAATCTGCATCACCTGCATACATGTCTTTCAGATTTTCAAAACCCAAGGTTTTGACTCTAAACTCCTGCAGCAACAAACATTTCCTGCTCAAAGCGTCAGCTACTTTGTTAGCAGTCCCCGAAATATGTTTGATGACAAATGCAAAATTTTGCATGTACTCTACCCATTTCGCATGCTTCTGGTTCAACTTCTCTTGTTGACTCACGAACTGCAATGCATAATTATCGCTATACAAAACGAATTCTTTGGGTATCAAGTAATGCCTCCACTTTTTCAATGCCTGTATGATGGCATAGAACTCTTTGTCGTACGTGGAGTATTTCAACTTTGCATCATCCAGCTTCTCGCTGTAATATGCCACAGGTCTGTCATCTTGATTCAAGACCCCTCCAACAGCATACCCACTGGCGTCACACTTCACCTGAAATGTTTTCTGGAAATCTGGCAGCACCAGGATTGGCTGCTCTGTTATCTTCCGCTTCAACAAATTGAAGCTTCTTTCAGCCTCGGCTGTCCAGTGAAAAACTTTATGCCGTTTCTTCACTGTTTCTATCATGGCTGCGCTAATTCCACTAAAATTCTGAATGAATTTCCTGTAGAAACTAGTGAGTCCATGGAAACTCCTTACCTCAAAAACATTCCTTGGCGATGGCCATTTCCTGATTACTTCTACCTTCTCAGGATCCATCTTCAATTCATTCGCTGAGATTACAAAACCCAAATAAATGAGTTATGTCTGCATGAAGGAACATTTCTTCAAATTGACTAACAGCTTCTCCTGTTGTAGCCTCCTGATTACGATGGCCAAATGCCTCATATGTTCAGCCTTCGTCTTGCTGAAAATCAGTATGTCATCCAGATACACGACCACAAATTTGCCAATGAATTCCCTCAGGACTTCATTCATCAGCCTCATGAATGTGCTCGACGCGTTTGTCAAGCCAAATGGCATGACCAACCATTTGTACAAACCCTCGTTTGTCTTGAATGTTGTCTTCCATTCATCCCCCTCTCTCATCTGGATTTGATGATATCCGCTCTTCAAATCTATCTTTGAAAAGTAATTTGCCCCACTCAGGCAATCCATCAAATCATCCATTCTCGGCAGTGGAAATCTGTATCTGATGGTGATCTTATCTATCGCCCTGGAGTCTGTACACATCCTCCAGCCTCCATCCTTCTTCGGACTCAGTACTGTTGGAACATCACATGGACTAAGACTTTCCCTGACCAGTCCTTTGTCCAGCAGATCCTGTACCTGCCTTTTGACTTCCTCATTCTCCCGAGGTGTCAACCTGTACGCTGCCTTATTTGGAAAATTTGCTCTGGGTATGAGGTCAATGTGGTGACTCACACTCCTCATCAGTGGCAACAAATGAGGTAGTTTGTCCACGATGATATCAGCGAACTCTCCCAGTAGTTCCTGAATCTCCTCTGGCAAGTCATCCACTCTTGTGCTTGTCAGGACAATTCTTCTCCAGCTCGGTGAGAAGTTCTTTCCCACTCATGAGAAGTATTGTGCTGGTTACTTCCGGCTTCACTTCTTTATCTTTTATCGGAAGCAATCTGTGTAACCTTCCATCCTTCTCTAAGGTGTATGTGTTCATCCTCCCATCATGAACAAAATTTCTATCATACTGCCATGGTCTACCCAGCAATATATGACATACGTCCATGGGAATGACATCACACAGAATCTCATCATGGTAATTCCCAATTTTAAATTTAACTAAGAATTGTTTAGTGACACTTACCCGGTGTCCTTTTTGTAACCATGAGACTTTATATGGACTCGGGTGCTTAGTTGTTTCCAGCTCCAGTTTCTCCACCATCTCGTTTGAAACGAGGTTATCGGTGCTTCCACTGTCCACGATCACCTTGCACTTTATGTCCTTGGCTGTGAAAGCCGTTCTGAACAGTCTGCTATGTTGCACTGAGCTGTCCACCTCTTTCTCAGGTGTCAAGAGAACTTTGTGCACTGTCAGTGACTTCCCACTTCCAGCGTTATCATCCTCCACGTCAGGCCTCTGCACCTCTGCGACGTGAGATTTTCCTCTGTCCATTCTCCTGTCTGGACAGTCAATGGCTATTTGTCCGTCCTTACCACACGTAAAACATGTGATAACTCCTCCGCGGCCTCTTCCTCTACCTCGAGTACGAGGAAACGCGTTTGCATCAACATATTCCCCTTGCTGATCATCTTGCTGCCTCCCCGGCTCAGCGTATTGTTGCCTCTGCTGTGAGGTTCCACCTCTTTCAACCTTTCCCTGAGGCCTCTTCCAATCCTCCATGGGCTTTTGAGTTCTTTCTGGGGCAACTGCTTTGCCTCGGGGCTGGCTCCTGCCTCTCCCTCGCTACCCCTGCTTGCGGCTCAGCTTCTCTTCGGCTTTCAGAGCCATCTGGTACGCATCCTCAACTGTTCGGATGGTCAGCATGCTCAACTCGTCCTGAATGTCGTACCTCAACCCATTCAGGTATCTCGCCACCTTTTCGTCATCACTCTCCCGATGACCNGCTTCTCTTCGGCTTTCAGAGCCATCTGGTACGCATCCTCAACTGTTCGGATGGTCAGCATGCTCAACTCGTCCTGAATGTCGTACCTCAACCCATTCAGGTATCTCGCCACCTTTTCGTCATCACTCTCCCGATGACCAGCTCGAATGTTGAGCCTGTAAAATTCCTCGGTGTACTCTTTCACCGTCATCATCTTCTGTCCCAGGTTCTGGATGCGCCTGAACAGTGTGATCTGGTAGTCTCTGGGGATGAATTTCGCTTTCATCTTCGCGATCATCCTATCCCAACTCTTGATCTTCTGTTTTCCCTTGGAACGTCTGTCTTCCTGCAGCTCGTCCCACCATAAGGCTGCATGCCCCTTCAACTTTGTGACAGCATATCTTATCTTCTTGTCCTCTTCGATATATTCGTAATCGAAGTAGGTGTCGAGTGCTCGGATCCAATCCAGCAACTCCTCAGCATTTAGGCTTCCCTCATAAACGGGAATGTCCATCTTCGTCTTCGAGCTCATTCTGGCGATGGCTCTGATCAACCTCTCTGTTGATGCATCCTCTGCTGAGACCTCTTCGACATCGTGCCCAACTTCCTCTTCCACTTCGAAATCGCTGAACTCCCTAGCACCAACTCCGCGCGTTTGGGTGGTCTCCATTTCTTCGAGTCTCACTCTGAGATCTCGTATCTAACGCTCCATCTCTGGATTCCCTACCAGTCTTCCTCTCCTTCGGGCATCCCTGTCTTCCCGATCAGGTGACTGCCTCTCCCTTCTCGGCGGCATGGTGAATCTCTGTCTCTACTTCAGAAAGAAAAGATACTCCAGGCTCTGATACCACTCTGACGCAAGTCGTGTGTATCAGAGTGATTTCCTTTTCTCCTTCCCTTCTCTTGCCTGAAATATACAGACAAGATTTCAAGCTCTGATACCACTCTGACGCAAGCTTCCCCTCGCTGGCCAGCCGCTCTCACCAGGACCTTCTCTCGCCCAGACCCAAAGAGTTGTAACACCCTTCGAATCCCGTATCGGGACTTCCTGTCACCCACAGGATACTCCTCTGGTCTCCCAGCAATCCCTTCGGGAAACTGGGTCTCGCGATATCGCGTACCCTATATGCACTTCTCGTGCAACTCCAAACCCCGAACCCCGAATGTCGATAGTCAACGGTCAACATGTCGAGATATCGCCACTCGCGATGTCAATAGCCTGACTTTCCAAACCCCGAGCCCCGAGGTGCCGATCCCCGATTCAATGTCACCTGGGCCCCACTCGTACCTGTAGCTCCACTCTGCCAGGTCACCCTCAGGATTTCGCAGATCGCGGATCCACGATACAAGTTTTTCTTGTTGTCGGAAACCCCGAACGCCGAATCCCGATTCTCTGACTCCTCGGGATTGTGCGCCACCTATCCTTACTCTGATCAACGGCTCCCGTTAAATCGGGAGATCGCTACTCACGATTTCAAAGGGTAAACTCTTTCCTTGCCAACCATCGAACGTCGATATCCGATGGCTTGCTTCTTGGTGCACCTGTGATTTTAACTCCCTCGCAACTCCCCGTAGATCCAACGGTCAGCGGGATTTCGCTATTCTCCACAACGAATTCAAGTCGTCGATTCTCTTCCTCTTGAAGAGTCCTCCGCTCCGAAGTTTTTCTTGCTCAAACTTCTCCTGGTCCTTTTTCCCAGAAATCACAATGGACTATTCCTCCTGAGCTTTACCAACTCTGATTCTTCAAAGACTTCTGCGTAAGCTGCTTACGCTCAACCTTCAACCACTTTCAAGGGTTGAACTAAGCCAGACTCTATGTCCTTCTGACAATAGCAGTCCTGTCTTCTTTTTCTCAGGCTCACCTCTGAGACTTCAATCTAACCTACACTTCACCTGCACGGTTCGAATAACCCAACACAATTCCGGTAGAGGAGAATAAGAGTTTACCTGTAGAGCCCCCTCAACGCACTCTATGCGGAGGAATTCGACTACAATCTATGCAGGAATCTCCTGGCTCGAACAGAGAAACAATTTGAAACTTATTCTCGCCTCTCTCCCAGATTTCTAATCTTCCATGAAATTACATATGCAGCATATACAACGAAGGCATAACAAGAAGCAAGTATGCAACAGCATAATATCAACAACACACAGAAAATAATCATAGCCATGGAATTGAATCAAAGCTTTCCTATTAATTCAATATCTGTACATGGGGATTCTTCAACATTTCTCTGCTTTTCTCTCTCCTTCCTCTCAATGCTAATGCTGAATGCTCTGAATAATGAATCATAATACAAAGGAGGGTGCCTATATTCCGTTTTCCCTCTCGAAAAGTAAAACTGTCTAATCTAGACTTAATTAATTTATCTACTTGCATTAAATCTAATAAATGCCTCAACTACCTAAGGACAAGAGCTTATCTGCTCAAGGTCCGTTACAATGTACAAGTGCGCTTCATTACACCAATGCATTAATGTTTGGCGCACCAAATATCAAAATATTTCAAAGTTTGAATGCTGGCGCTCTCCAGCTGTCTTTTCTTTGCTCCACGCGCTGGCTCGCTTGTTGAGGTGTGGATGCTCCTGCATCATGGCTTCCTCAGGACTAAAGTGCTTCCATTGCACTTTTACCTGAGCAACGGTTCTGTTCCGAAGTGTTATTTCTCTCTAGTCCAGAATGCACAGGGGTTCCGCCTGAAACTCGCCTTCTGGTTCCACCTACACCAAGTTCCAATCGATCATATGACTAGGGTCATGTACATACTTTTTCAACAAGGAAACATGAAATACATTACGAATTATTAAATTAGTTGGGAGTGCAATTTGGTAAGCTACGGGTCCAATTCAAGCTAATATATTGAAGGGCCACAAAACATGGGTGCCATCTTGGCACAGTTTCCGAGTTTTAGTGAAATTTTTCGGGCTTTGACTTTAAGTAAACATGATTCCCTACTTGAAACTCCAAGTGTCTTATTTTCTGGTTCGCATAACTCTTCTGCCTGTCCTGTGCCTCTTTTAAGTTTCATTGTACCTTTCTTACCATATTCTCCATTTCTTGGAGCATTTCTGGTCCAACCATGAGTCGGTTAACTGGATCGTCCCAACTAATTGTCGTTGTGCACCTTCTGCCATATAGTACCTCGAAAGGGCTCAATTTAGCCGAAGTTTGGTACCCATTGTTATATGTGAATTCTACCAAGTGCAGGTAGTCTTCCCACTTACTCTGTTTGGTACTTACGTGCATGCAGAGCATATCTTCTATGATCTTATTTGTTCATTCAGTCTATCCATCAGTTTATGGGTGGTAACTTGTGATGAAATTCAAAATAGTATTTAACCCTGTAAACAATTCTTTCGAAAAAGTGGACATAAATTTCACTTCTCTATTTGAGATCACCATTTTAGGAACCCCATGCAGTCTAAAAATTTATTTCATAAATATTTCAGCGATATTTATAGCTTTAAAAGTAGATTTCACAGGGATAAAATGTGCAGACTTACTAAGTTTATCGATTACAACCATTATAGAGTCATTTCGTTTCTGAGTTTTGTGCAAACCTATAATAAAGTCTAGCGATATGGTCTCCCATTTCCATTCTGGTACTGGTAATAATTGTAGTAGGCCGGTTGGATGCTGGTGTTCATCCTTTACCTGCTGGCAATCCTGGCACCTAGCCAAGTTTTCTGCTTTTTCGCCTTTCATATTAGGCCAATAAAACAATTTCCTGAGTGTTGTTATCGTCTTCTGGTATCCTGGATGACCAAAATACGGTTTCTTATGCACTTCATCAAGGACTATTATCTTTAACTCTGTTGAATCAGGTATGTAAAGTCTGTCCTTAAATCGTAGTAACCCAGGTTTATCGATACTCAGGTCTGGTTTGTCTGAGTTTGTTGGAGTGTTTTGTAATTCTACCACTATCTTAGTGTAATTTTCATCATTACTCCCTGTCATCCTTATTCTCTGTTCTAGATCACTTTCTGCCCTGCTGACGTTTATCTCAAATATCTCATGGACTCTTCTGCTTAAAGCATCTGCTACCTTATTTTCCTTCCCTTTTATATGTCTTACCTCAAAGTCGAATTCCCTCAAAAAGGCTAGCCATCTTGCTTGCCTTGCATTAAGATCTGGTTGGTTAAATAAGTACTTCACCCTACTGTTATCTGTCAATAGTAGAAACTTTCTTCCCATTATGTAGTGTCGCCACATTTTTAAAGCATGTATTACCGCTACCAATTCTAAATCATGAGTGACATAGTTTTGTTCATGTTCCTTTAACTTCCGGGACTCATAGCGAATAATCTGTCCTTCTTGAGTTAGGACAACACCTAGTCCTTCTTTACTCGCGTCGACACAGACCATAAAGTATTTATCTGGGTATGCTACTTTTAAAATGGGTGCATTCATTAATAATTCCTTCAACTTATTAAAACTATCTTGGCACTTCTGTGACCAGTTAAGCTTGGTCCCCTTCTTTTGTAACAATGTGATAGGGTAGGCTATTTTGGAAAACCCCTCTATAAATCTATGATAATATCCGGTGATTCCCATGAATGACCGGATGTCTTCTACATCTTTCGGTACCAGCCATTCCATAATGGATCTTACTTTCTCAGTGTCAACTACAATGCCTTCTGCAGAAATTACGTGTCCTGGGTATTGTATCTTCCTCTGATAAAAATTTCACTTATCGAATTTAGCATACAGTTGGTGCTTCCTCAAGGTTTCCAAGATGATTCTCAAGTGTTATTTGTGTTCTTCTTCTGTTTTTTAATATACGAGTATGTCATCAATAAAAACCAGCACAAATTTGTCCAATTATTGAATAAAGATACTATTCATCAAGCACATGAATGTGGTTGGTGCATTAGTGAGTCCTAAAGGTATGACCACATATTCATAATGTCCATATCTGTAACATCCCGCTCTGGCGCACTGAGACCACTTATTCTTTGAGGACACTTGCTCGCAAGTGATCTGGACCCTTTTGATGTTGGACCTTATATATTTGATTATGATGTGATTGACCGATGTTATGATGCGTTACTATTCATATAGACAGGTGCTATTGACTCAGCTTATTGAGTGTGCAGGTTTTTGATCTTGAGGATGCGGAGGCATCGGTAGACCCCCTTGGACTCCGGACTGAGTCAGGGAGTGTGCTTTTGGGTTGATTTGTTTTATATGATGTTGATTTGATGTGATGATTTGATGATGATATTCTGACATGATTATTGGTGATGCAGGCTGACGATAGCTTGCCGACTTGACTCACATATGGAGTAAAGGGACACACACAATTGCAGAGAGGTTGAGGGAGAGGGGTGGACAGCAGCCCTGCCACCGCCTGCTAGCACTCCCG
>ML804253.1:163994-186707 GCA_009831015.1 Picea engelmannii | reverse complement strand
TTACTGGTAGGAGTTGGGAAGCCTCAGCTCATACGTGAGTGGTAGCTCAGCCTTTGAGGCGAGCTGAGGAGCTAGGACTTTCTGGTTGTGTGTGGCCCCTTTGCGGCTCGGGGGGCTAAGGGGGAAGAAGAGTACCCCTAGCGCTTGGCTGGGAAGTACCGGTGAGCTCAGTGACGTCGGCAAGCAGGAGCAGGAGCAGCTTGGAGAAGGAGCGGCTGGAGCGTCGGATCCATTACTGCAACAAGTCAGGCCAAGGTATGTTACTGAAATGAATAGAGCAGGGTAGATTGCATGGCGAGTTGTTGCTGAGATTATGATGGTGTGGCTGTAATTTGTTCCTTCCTCATCCTTAGACTCTGAAGATTTCGTTTTCATATATATAGTTATGTTAGGGTTACTGTTAAATTGTTGGGTTAGGAGTATTTTGCTTTTCTTTTAATTACAGGACAGGTTTAGGGCTGGGTAAAATTTGTATGGGGCGTGGTTGATTGCCAGCCTGTACACTACAGGTCTGGGTCCTCTGTTGTTTATTTTCTCCAACTGCCGGGCCGAGACCTTCTCATAAATTATTAGTGCGTGAGGCATTTTATATCTGTGTAAGGTTTTTCTTTCAATGCTGGGTGCGTGTACAGTGTGTTTACCTTGTATGGGCGTGTTTTCATTTGGGAGGGTGAATTTGCTTGGTGGAGTCGTGTAGTGTCTAGTAGTCGCGGAGGTGGAATTCATCATCTCTTTTAGAGCCCTTCTTCTCAATACAGAATTGACACGCAGGTCACAAATAGACTCACTGTCCTCATCGACTAAGGTCTGCGTTTTAATGCCATCTCTGGTTAACGGAATTATCGTTGCTCGATATGGAATCGCCTTCCACCTTTTCATCTGCTACAGATAATGAAACTATTGAAAACCATAAAGATGTTATATACAGATCAACATATAAAGATTTCAGTCGAAAGTATAGTCTTTTAAATTTAGACTGCCCTGTTCATTTAATGTGTCTTTATTTTCAAAGTGAATTTCATGTTATAAATGTGTTATGCAAACTTCATGTGTTCTAAATGTGACCTCTAAGTTGGAGGAGGTGGAGTCACAAATAGACTCACTGTCCTCATCGACTAAGGTCTGCGTTTAATGCCATCTCTGGTTAACTCAGGTGTTATTCCTGTTATCGCCTTTTCCTGGCACAGTTGAATTCATAGTGAGACACAGCGTAAATTAAAATGATGCCATTTTATTCTGCAGCGTAATTAAACTTAATTGTAGTTACCGGTTACCCTTGGCAAGGTTAGTTTTTCTGTTTATGCGCTGAACGTTCCAGGTTGTGTAAAAGATTTGAGTAATGATATAATCCGCGGGAGTTGAGTAACGATGAGCCTTTTTAATGAGCCAAATACTATATAAATACAATTAATACAACTAACTATTGTTTCGCCTGAACTCCATAATTATTTCATTAAACTTAAAACAAATTCAACTCTGCAATGACATTGGGAAGCGAAGACAAGACTATATCATTTAGTTGAGTTATCACAATAGTGACCTAGACTGTTAGGTCCTTATAATAGCCTCACTGGTGTTTTAAAGGTTTCCACTAACCAGGAACATGCGCCCTAGAAGAGATAAAACCTTCCCGTTTAGTGGCAAACTGCTGAGTGGAATTCAGGCAAATACTAGAGTCGCTACAGAGATTCGTTGGCCTAAGGTAGACAGAAGGAATTTACACGGTAACTGTTTTTCTTCCCAGTTCTTCCTACGAGAAGGACAGCAAGTAAATTCCCTTGCCAGTGCTTTAACTTTTCCAGAATTTTGGCTTAGGAAGTAGTTATTATTTAAAAATGGGCAGTGTGGATTACCAGCACGAAGTGCTTTACCAAGTGAGCGCTGCTTTCCTTAAATGCGCACGCATTTCCTCTCCCTGCCGTTTTCCTCATGGGCTCGGCGTCCGACCCTTACCTCGTTGCCTTTGCCAGCGATGGGCTTGGAAAACTGTGCGTGTAGGTTTTCTAAATTTAAAATGAATAAATAAAAAGAAAGCATGTATTTGTGGAGAATGAAAGAACAGGTAAACCTAAAGGGCGGAACCAATGATTCCTGTAACCGATTCTTTTTTCTTGTTATTACTTTTGGTTTTAGCGCCCATCCTTTCTTCATTCCAATATTAATGGGATTTTTTTTTCTTACTGCGCATACCTAAAATTACCTTATATCCAGCGGTCACCACGTGTTTAGGCTTCTCCATCTTCCATATCGTTTCTGTCGGTGCCTTAATTTTGCGTGTCCAGTTATTGGTAAAAGCAGCTGATGGAAGAAGATTGCAGTCGGTTATCGCAGGATGTAACTGCCAGTAATGCGTTGGATGTCATTTCGGCTCCACCACAGTTAGGTTAGGTAACTTTAGGGTTTAGGATCTCGTTGTATGTTCTTGCGTTGGGGTGTGGCTTTACATGCAAGATGAGCTCGTTTTCCAAACTTTGAGTTAAGTGTAACAATAATACCCTCAATGGTTATCTCGAATAATTAACAGTTTATTTGGATTATTATTTAGAATGTTAGGTACGCTTTTGATGTTAACTAAATTAAATGCTATTTCAATGGTGAACATCTACTTCGAATGATAATTCAATTAACTTAATAGGATCAATGATTCCCGAGTTTATTTCAAACGTTATTTCAATGTTTAATGTTAGCTCGAATGATAAATTAATACTTTAATGTTCAAGGGCTTAATGGGGTATTTCGCATGTTTAAAAAGGCAATTTAGCGAAGATGCCTAACTGCCAGGTTATCCTTGTTAGTTCAATGTTATTAATGTTGACTGCAATATAATAATGGAGTTGAAGAAGTCATGCTAACGTTGTTTAAATTAATATTTTATTTATTGAAAGGGCAATATAGTGATGATGCTTATGCTGCCATGATTGACCTTGTTAATTTAATTTGATTATTATTGAATGCAATGAAATGTTTTTAAGGTTGATATTGTTTATGGCAATATAATGATGATGCTTCAACTGCTAGGTTAACTTGTTTATTTATGGTTAAATTGTTAAACTGCAATGCTAAGGTCGTCATTAACTATGAGGGTTGGGTTATGATTAAGATGTTGTTAAATCGACTTACTAATATTGTTCAAACCACATTGATTATACGGGTTGATGGCAGTATTAATAGGGCTTATATTGAATGCTAAGGATGAAGTTTCACCCCGATATTAAGATTGGCGAATTGCGATGGTAGCACTTATTTAAATTGCATAAGAATATTGTTTTAAAGTGCGATGTAGGGTTGAGGTTGAATTGAATGATCATGTTGGTTAAACTACAACTATTATATTTGTTATCAGTAGTGTCAATATTGTTTTAACTGAATGCTAAGGACGACGCTTGAACTGCCATTTAGCCTATGCGTAAGTATAGCGGTGATTCTTGTTTAAATTGCAATAATGATATTTGCTTTAAATTGCACTGTTAAAGGAGATGCTTAAATGGCGAGGTTATTTTGTTAATTGAATGTGGTGATGATGTTAGATCGCAATGGTATTATGGGCTTGATTGAAAAGTTGTAGATAATGTTGGATTGTCATGCTAATATTGTATAAGTAGAAATGCCAATGACGAGGCCTAAAATTGCAGTGCTATTTTTGTAAGGTTTTTAGAATGTCTGGTAATAAACGGGTAGGAAGGGAAAGCTAATGAGGAGAATGTAATGTCGGGGGTTTACCTATAGGATTTGGATGTCGTTGCTCATTATGACCTTCATTAGAGAATGCAGTGTGTCACGCTTATTGTTGTCCCTGGTCTTGTAAGTACTTGTCGGTTGTGTTGTGTAGTCTGCCGTGTCGGTCGGGATATAGAATCCTCTTGCAGCATAGTATGTATGTCTGTGTGTAACCCGGGGAAGGAAATCCAGTGCCGTATCAAGAGTCTCGGGCTGTTTAAAGGCACAGTTCCACTCTTGCGACACATTCTGAGCCGTATCAGTAGTCTCGGGCTGTTTAAAGGCACARTTCCMCTACTGCGACTCTACTGACGGATCCTTCCTTCCGCGACAGTACTGTGCCTAATCCTTGGTGTCTGTCTCTGCCTATAGCCTTTYGTTGCCGCCTCCTATTCGGGGTGTTTGCTTCTTGTTGTCTCTATGATAGGTCGGATYGTCTTGATGRTGTTTCGTCTTACCTGCGTCCTGTCGGTTCGAGTGTTGACTTAGAGTCGAGGGGGTTGTCCCTTCTGCACACGCGCACACACTTTTTAGAAAAAAAAAATTGCACCAGTTGACTGAGTAGATGTCCTTAGCTAGGAGGGGTGTTACAATATCTTGTTTGAATGGTTGTCTTGCTTATGTCCTCATCTTTTATTCTAAATTGATGATATCCAGATCATAAGTCTAACTTTGAAAAGATCTTTGCCCCACCTACTTGATCGCACAAATCGTTTATCCTAAGTAAGGGGTACTTTTTTTTAATAGTAACTTTGTTTAATTGTCTGTAGTCGATACATAATCTTAGAGTACCATCTTTCTTCTTCACAAAGAGAATTGGTGCTCCCCAAGGTGAAACACTTGGTCTGATATATTCTTTGTCTAATAACTCATGTAGTTGTATTTTGATTTTTTTCAATTCTGGTATACTCATTTGGTAAGGTGCTTTCGAGATAGGGGTTGAACCACGTAGTAGATCTATGGAGAAGTCTATTTCTCTAATAGGGGGTAATTCTGGTATTTCATCAATGAATACATCTCTGAAATTGCGTAAAACAACAAAGTCTTCCAAGTTAGGTTTGTTTTTCTTTTCTAACAGGTTTGTTACTTGGATGGAATAAAATTGACATCCCTTTCTCATACATTTCTTGAATTGCATCGCAAAAACTTGTCTAATTGCTACAAGTTTTGGTATACCTTGGATTGTTCTAGTGGTGTCATAATCATCTTTATAGTTAAGTGTCTTTGTATAAAAATCGATTAATTCCTTGTGCTTTTCCAACCAATCCATTCCAATAATCATATCATAAGATCCTAGTGGTAGGATGTTCATATTTGTCCTTACATTTTGACCATCTAAGATGAACTCGAGATCATAAATAAAGTCAATTACTTTCCTTTTAGTTTCGGTAGCTAGTTGTACCATCCATGATTTTGCGTGCTTCAGTTTCTTAAGTTTATTTCACTCTACTATGCTAGGAGTAATATAACTTAACGTGGCTCCAAGGTCAATTAAAATAGAAATTCGAGTATTATTGATTTTACATTCAATTTATACCACAGAGGACTGGTAGTCAGCTTGCCGACCATTTATGGTTGCATTTATCCGATGCAGGCTTCTGCCCACATCACCCACCATAGAGGCTTCTTGCAATTTATGAACAACAGTTCTATTTTCTGAAATTAAGCATGGATAGTTCCTCCTTAGGTGAGGTTCTCCATATTCCTATCACTTTAATGATTCACGGGGGTTGTCCCCAAACTTCTTCGTTCCCAAATTTACTGGTTTACCACTACCTTGTGTATTCAGATGGTTGGAGTGAAAATGTTTTCTCGGAAATATTTTTCTTGCATTCTGATAAGGAGCTGGTTGGTATCCCTTCTTCTATTGGTTCATTCGATCTTGTTTCTTATCTTTCCAGGCTTTGGAAAACTCTGCACATTGTTTATACTGGTTGTATCACATCCGTGCTTTCCTAAATACTTCACTCAAGTATTTGGGGTTGTCAAACTCAATTTTGTCCCTGTAGGACTGTGGTAAACAGCTTAAGAATCGTTGGATTTTCACCTTATCCTCTCGGATGTAAGGTACGAACCTTAGTAATTCCAGGAATTTATTCATAAGATCCTCTATTGTCATCTGTAGAAGTATTAACTCATAAAATTATTTTGTTTTCCTTTCGTAGTAGATTTCAGAAAGGTACTGTTTCTTGAAATATTTCTTGAAGTCAGATGATTCCATCTGTTTTTCTTTTAATCCCTTTGCCAATTTCATATCTTGCCACTAGATGATGGCCTTTCCTTTCAGGTTGTAAATGGCCATTCTGACTTTCATATTGCTGGAATAGTTGTATATTTGGAAATATTTTTTTATATCTAATAACCATGCTTCAACTTCTTCACCTGTTCTGGATTCCCCGTCAAATTTAGCAGGTTTAATTTTCTTGAATTCCCCTTTAAGATGACCTACTTGTTTCCTTTTTTTGTCTAGTTTTTCTTTATCCTCCGCTGAAGGGTTACCCTCAGATGAACTGTCCTGTTTTTCTGCTTCAGGACCAGAGTTCTTGGAGGCCCTCTTACTGACCTCTTCTTCATGATTATCTTCCTTTGGGATTTTCTTGGTTACTATGTTGCACAGGAGGACTTCATTTATCTCTTTTTGTTTCTGTTGTGCTTTCTTCAGTTTCTCATTGTCTTCTTTGAAAACCTGCAGTTAAACAATAAGGTTCCTCATTGTTTCCAGTACTTCTGTAGGTGAACTTCCGTCATTATTTTTCCTTAGGTCTCCAAGAGGTCCTTGCTCTGGATTTCCTTCCATTCTGATTTCTGCGTCATTATGGTCTGCCATAATTCACACAAAACAGAAGGGGTTTTCTGTTTGTAATATAAAAAAGTTATTAGTTTTGTGTCATTTTGAACTATATACTAATCACTAAAGTGACCCTGTTCAGGTCCAGTATTGTAACCTTTTTCTCTGATACCATATGTAATGTACCTCATAATCACACACAAAAAAAAATCTTAGTTTATATAACTATTTGAAAAAAGGGAATATATATAAAACTCGATTATAAGATCGGTTATAAAACTCTGTTCATGAAAACCTCAAAAGGAAAACCTCTAAACTCTACTTACCACAAGAGGTCCCTTTCGCTTCCAATTCCATTTACCTTTTTGTGTAATGGACCATGTATATAAGATGGGCCTTATAAATCCTACTACGATTCACCCTTTTTATACATAGCACTTCTATATTTGCACGCATGTATACATGATTAAATTTTAACCCTAGGCGACTTTACTTAGTTCCCAACCATTTGATTCATAGGGTTAGGTTTTTAATATCAGGTAACTAGCATATCCACTATGTCTCGGTTAATTAATGGTTCTTAGTACCAGGGTTAATCGTAAAACAGTTCCTACATCCAAATGCCAATTGAAATTCCACCACTAGGATCAGACTGTTGACTCATGATAACAACGAGGGAAAGAAAAGGGTTTTAACTTCAGTCGAGTCATGAAGGTGTCTCATCGTGGCACTCCTTAAGTGAAAGGAGTGGTCCACTGTCAAGGCAGTTAAGGCTTCGTAAGTTTTATTAATGGTATACCTATGAGTTCCATTGAATTTACCAGGCTCTATACCCAAAGTGTCATACCGGTTCTGACATTGTCGCATGGCCAACCGCCCTCCACGCTCTCCACATTTACTCCGAGATGATAGGGTGTCGTTTAGGGTTGAAGTGGGTTCACAGTTTTCATTGTTGATTTCTACGAAGAGGCTTTGTGTAAAAAATCTTTGAGGCGCAGTGTATTTCCATGATAGTCACTCCAAGGTTGTAACAAATAGTGTGGTCCTCATCCCTGGTAAGTTTCTCATTACGCATAATACTCTGGTTGATGAGGGGGATAATGAATTTTCTATATTCTTTGGTGTAACTTATCTGTATTTCTTCTGAAGTTATCCTAAATCCTGGGAAAGTGATTTTTCTTTGAGTTCATCGCTATTTTATTCTTTGGTTTCAGGGAGAGTATATCCTTTTGTTTTTGTCTAAGAGATTTAGAATAAAGGGTTTCGTAACCTTCCATTTTATTTCCCTATGTCAAATTTTTTGATTGATGTCAAATAGTCTTAAGACCTCTACAAAACTTTGAATAGTCCAATGATGATATTTTGCAATACTTTCAATGTTTTCTTATAGTAGCCATTACCCTCATCGTGTTCTATTCGATTAGGTTAAAAACTGGGATATCTCTGTAATGTTTAAATGAGTTATAACTACTAAAAGTGATTCAGTTTTGGACGGTTATGTGTAGTTTCTAGTTAGGTATAGACAGTTTACGCCATGAGTGCGCATTCTGACTTGACTCTTTACAAGAAAACTAACTACTGTCGATTACTGCCTTTTATTAGAATCACTAATTGTTGTGCAAGGACTTTCTCCTTGTTAATTTTTTCATTTTCAGGGTTTGTATAATTCACTAATGATGGGCCCTGTTTGATGCGAGGGTACCCATCAGAGAGTTAATATGCCATCCACACTTGGCCCAGGCATCTGTCCAGCCGAAAATGCGACAAGGAAAAATGAACAACATGCAAGCCTGTCGAAATGGAAGTTAAGTATGATCATGTAATACTTCTTAACCGTCATCATTCTATTGGTATTTTGTTCCTTTTATCTATGATTACTAATATTTTAAATAATACTTCTTTTAGGGATTTCATCTGTTCCAGGATCTTGGATGTTCAGTTCTTACCTTCGGCGTGAAAGGTATTCGAGTTCCCTTTGTAGGCATTTCTAGAGTTTCAACAGTGAAAGGGAACGGTCTCTTCCTGGATTTCTAGATGTTCAATATAGTTTCGTTCGATTACCTCCAATGGTTGGGATGAGGGGGGGGTCCTCTAGTTGTACTCTTGGATTTTTGGCCCATCTACTGTGTATAAAGATTATTTTATAGGACCCCTTTTTTTTTAAATGAAATAGTGTAGTGAGTTGGGTACTTTTATTCTAGTCGTTTCGTTATTTAGTCTCATCCCAACTTGTAATTTATTTGTCGTTACTGTCGTCTAGAATGTATTCAGTTTCAGTTGTTTGCACAATCTAAAATCCAATCAAGCATTGTGTAAAAGGGAACTTGTAAAATTCTAGGTTTATACTTGGTATATTGACTCTGTTACACAGAAATTCTGTGTTATAATTAATTAAGACCATAATACCTTTCATAATGGTTGTCTTGTTTTTTGTGGGTTTTGATGCACATTATGATTCTATAGATCCCTCGTCAAGGATTTGGAAAAAGATTTCTTCCTTACTTTCGACTTTCCGCTCGACATATATGTTTGACAGTCTATCCCACAAAAACTTTCCCGTATGAGTTTTTGTTGCTATAAGTCTAATATAATTCTTAGGATGGGTTATACTCCTTTATTGCTATGGTTTGCAGAATTACCAGTTATGTGAAAATCAAGTTCTGGTTTCTAGAATGGTCTTTGGATCCATCGACCCTCGTACCTCTAATGTTTAATTACAGATCTTCGTAAGCGTTTGACAGGTTTAGATTGGTTCAAAAATTAATTCCATAATTTAAAGTATAGCTCAACTAAACCTAATCACTTTCTGATTTACCATTAATACTTTACTGATATATATATATATATCCTGCAGTTTTTCTGTAATGGGATCTTGCAATTTGCATAATTATTTTTGTATCGCTTGTACAGAACCCTAATTATATAAATGTATATATGTTTGTAATATACCTATAAATGTTCTATATGCATATCACGAATAATTTCAGTCATACAGGGTGTATTTACTTTGAATATAATCTTGCATGTTCATTAGTGGAGACTCGTTGGTATACTATATTTACCTAATGGAAACATAATTCTTCATAGGTATTGGTATGCTTGACTTCAATCACATCATGCAAACAATTAATTTACTCAACAGAATTAATTAAAGTGAGACACAACCTGTAGTTTATCCTATTATGAGAGTAGTAACCTCTCCAGAACTAGTCTTTCTACTTAATACATCCAATGAACTTAGTATTTACTCAGTACCACGTCCCAACAGAACAAATCCATTCCTAGCTAATGATTAGAAAGTATTTGGTAGATCTTTCATCACAACAACATTCGACCAAAAATTCATTCATAGAAATAAATAAACTACAGATCATAACATTTAACCAGATAAAGGTAGAGTAGCATATCTGAATTGATTTGCGGGGAGGCAAAGAGAACAACCATGTTCCTCCCAACCGTATAACAGGGAAGCCAATCTACTTGGCCAATTCACTCCCTAGCCTGACCATGAATCCATGAGGGAGAACTTGAAATCTCCTCTTCAACAATGTTTCTTCTATCTGTAATCCTCTCCTTGCCTCACACTCAATGTTCAATGTTCATAATAGCAAGTTTCCAGTAGTTCTTTTTCCTAGAATACTCAGTAGTGTCCTGCCTCCTCACATATCCTATTTATCAAGAAAAAAAAATTGCCTAGGTCTTTTTTCCCTCCCTTGGGAATTTTCGCATCTTTCTAAATCCCTGATTTTCAGGGGTTGCCAATGGCCAAATCCTTGATTTTCCACTTGTAAAAATCAGCCCCGAGGTAGTTCCAACATGTTCTCTACTCATGGAGTCATGGTCAGCTAAATTTAACATGGCTTTTCCATTTGTCCCCATGCAGTAAATAAAATAATATTTTGTTGACTTACAAGTGTCATAGTCAAAGAGTGAATCAGGTCAGATCAGGTTTCTTCCTAACAGTCATAATAATTTAATTACAATTTATCAAATTCAAAATTTGGAATTGCAATAAATGGAAAAAAATTTCCAAATTTGAATTTACTAAAAACGGAATAGCTTTCCTAACAAATTTTTAATTTCAAAATACTTTATTTTTGGGGATGTCACAGAGCACAGGACACACATTATGTACAACATTGTTTTGATAAATTTTATGATTCATTGAAAGATCACGAAATTAGATTCGATCGACATTGGATATAGTTAGATGGGTGTGCGGGTCAGTTCAAATATTCATGATCCTTCTATTGGTTATGATGTCTTCATAAAAAATTAAACATTACACATTGTTGGAAATTTTTTGAGACTGGTCATGGAAAATGAGAGCATGACGATGCATGGGAATGTATAAAATGAGCACTTCGAATTATCAGATGAACCCTCATGCCAATCGATTTGAATCTGCTAAACAAGTTGTTGAATGGTGCAAAATGGTGTTAAGACATGAATATAATCCATCAAGGGATGTGTGCAGGTATGTCTATATATAAATGTTACACGTGTACACATGATATTTTTATTTGAACGTGTTCAAATTTGTATTCAAAATTCAATCATTTTCTTGAGAGATTTCAAGTTAACAAGTTCTTGTCTTGTGCATGTTTTTTTGGTATGTTGGAATCCAAGATGTAAATAGATCAATATCATATGACTCCAGTACAATACCTTGGACACAAAAAATACATTCAGTTAAAATAAAACGTTTTCAAAATGTGTTTGAATTTGATAGAAGAAATGAGTCTTGTTTTTGTTCAGTTTGCATAGAGGACACAGAATCCATAGATATCTACGAAAACAAAAATGCAGGATATGTTAAAACTTGGAGACATATCGAACTTAATGTAAAAGGGGAAATGCCACTTGCAATCTCATAGGAGATGGAATCAAATGAAACTATAGTGTCAGTTGATGGTGATAAAGTTTCTGATCTTGTTAGAGAAGGTAATTTTTATGTTTAAATTTTTTCAAATAACTTGTAGATGTACTTGTGTGATAATCTAACATGAACTATTTTTTGTTCAATATATCCAATTATTTGCAGGAGATGTTTTTGCCATGGTTTCACCTGTAGACAACACTGAAAACGTGAAATATTATTTGATGCGATGCATGGAACAAAAGATGAAGCTATTAGAAGATTTTTATGATAATGGTTTTATATATGAAAGAGGATCCATTGTATTCAAAGGATATTTTTTTCAAGAAACTCATCAAACTGATACTCATGTTCACTTTCAAGACTATCAGTCATATGTCAATAGTTGTCAATATAGTCATTTGGTATGTGCAACACGCATAAAGTTAATAGAAGTTCAATAAATAAAAAATGTCCAAAGTCGATCATGAATGAATAATTGAAGATGGAATACCATTACGATGTTTTTAAACAAGTGGCACATGTACATTCCAGAGTTTTTTATTTTTCATTGAAAGTACATTCCAGAATTTGATGACTTGTTTCGACTATTTTCAACCATATTTCCAAATAAGATATTTATAAAAAGGGTATGTATAAAAAACTCCACATCGTTCTTTAAAAACACAAATAAAATATAGTTCAACCATATGTTATCTGTGTTTTTCAACCATTACACCAATCAAAATTAATTTATGAGCATTACACCAATCAAAATTGAGTTGTATACTTCTTGTATTGTGAGCATTGAGTTGTATACCAATTAAAAACATCTCTTTCATTTTCATATTTTATTTTATTAAGGGTATATGAACTTTGAGGTGAATCTCTCTTCTAGATTTAGCATTTTTTTAATGACTACATGATAAAATTAAAGAAGAGTTGATCATCTCTTCCATTTTAAGGTTTTATTTTATTATCACATCATTTTGAACATTTTATTTTATCATTATCACACAAACCAAAAAAGAGTTGAACATCTCTTCTATCTCAAGATTTTATTGTATAAACATTACCTATAATTAATTTGGATATCTCTTCTATCTTGAGAATTTTATTTTTATTACTATTGCACCAATCAAAGAAAAGTTGAACATCTATTCTATCATAGATTTGAGAGCATTGACTTCTTTAAGTGGTAATTTTTTTTTCATTTTTTAAATTAATATTTTAACAACTAAAAACAATTTAAACATCTCTTCCACTTGTTGTAATAACACTTTATTAATAATATCATATATATACCAATATATTCATTCTAATTATTAAGTTGATTTACATTTAAAATTTGAAATTATTTAGAATCTTCATTTTAATAATTAAGTTGATTTTCATGTAAACTTATTTAGAAGTGTTAATCATTAGAATTAAATTGTAATTAATAGATAGATCTTCTCTAACAAAGTTAAGGAAATTAATACAACCTTGCCTAAGGTCAAGTGAATTAAATTGTAATTATTATATCTCTTCTCTAACAAAGTTAAGGAAATTAATATAACCTTCTCTAAAGTCAAGTGAATACCCTTACAAAAATGTGGGTTTATGTGAGTAGTACTAAATTGTAGCATGCAAATCATTTTCCTAATGTAATTCTCTTTCATACATGTTATCTGAGTTGTACAAGGGGTATTTGTTGTTCCTTGGCATGTCTAAAACACAATTCTTAAATGCATACCTCCTCCTTTAAATTCCACATTGGTTACCTTCTTCCAAAATCAAACACAAGTTTTCTGAAAAGAAATTGGTAGATCATAAAAATTTGTTTCTTTTAGTGTAGTTCATACCAGCATAGGTTTTGCATGGTTTAAAGTGTCTTCTACTACCATATATTCTCAAATAAGTTTTTCATGGTTTAACATGTTGTCTACTATCATATTATATATTCTTAAATAGATATGCAATGATACAATCTTGTATGTTTGGCAGTTCACTTTTTTCTTGTCCATCTATTGAGTTTGCATATTCTTAAATATATAAACAACAACACATTCTTGCATTATTGACTTTGCATATTCTTAAATATATAAATAACAACACATTCATGTATTATTTCACTTTAATTTTTTCTTTTCATTTATTTACTAGATCACATATGCCTATTTTTCCTTTAGTTTTTTTTACTAGTTAAGTGCATCTATGTAACCAATTTATTTAACATCTCATATGCCTATATTTCCTTTAGTTTTTTTTATCAGTTAAGTGCATCTATGTAACCAATTTATTTAAAATCGCATATGTCTATCTTTTCTTTAGTTTTTTTTATTAGTTAAGTACATATATGTAACCAATTTATTTAACAGATCTCATATACTTATATTTCCTTTAATTTTTTTTATTATTTAAGTGCATCTATGTAACCAATTTATTTAATAGATCTCATATGCCTATCTTTCTTTTAGTTTTTCCTTTAGTTTTTTTTATTAGTTAACTGCATCTATGTAACCAATTTATTTAGCAGATCTCATATGTTTATATTTCCTTTAGTTTTTCCTTTAGTTTTTTTTATTGGTTAAGTGCATCTATGTAACCAACAGGATCATTAATAAACTAAAAAAATAATAATAATATAAAGTTAATCTGCTAAAATAAATAGAGTCATTAGTAAACTAAAAAACATATATATTTTAATATAAAATTAATCTACTAAAATTATTCTGCCAAAATTATTTGATGATATGTCAATAGAATCATATTTTTGACAGTCCATAGTGCCCATAAAATGAAACATTTAAATTAATACATAGCAAAAACGTATTTAAGAATTTGATGCTTAATTTAATGCATTGTAAAAATGAGAATATACAAAACATTAGTTCATTACTAGTTAACTTTGCCACTTTTTTTCCATCAACTTTGAGAAATCAAATATGAGACAATAAATTGTTATTTTCAATTCCAAAATTATGAAATATATATATGTGTGTGTGTGTGTGTGTGTGTGTGTGTGTGTGTGTGTGTGTGAGTAGTTACATTGTAAAATACATAACTTCCACATCTATTTTAGGATGATAACAAAAACTAAGAAATTTAACTTCAAAATTATGGACTCTAAGCCATCTCTTTAAGATAGATCACTTCATACCTGCAATTCAAACATGCAAAATAATACAAAATTCAAAAATTGTGATTAAAAAAAATTGACATACATACCAAAAGAGTTAATTCTCATCCTCCAACATACTCTTTCCCACAAAATATATTGTAAACATATTTTCCACTGAATATAATTTAGACATATGTAACAATAAAAAACAATAATAAAAAAAGAAATAACACATATTAGCATATATACTGTAACTAAATATTAAATAAATAATAAGAAATAATAACATACCCAACCACAGTTAAACAAATTTAAGATAGTTACTCTCTAATTAAGAGTACATGATTTAAACAATTTGTAAATCTTATCTAAAATCTTAAAAAAATTTAAAGAGAAAAATTATGTTCTTGGTAAAAAAAATTGTGAGTTAAAGTTAGATAATAATATGGAAATAAATATAGAACTGTGTATGAAGAAAGTTCACAAATCTCCATATTAAGTCATTCTTTCAATGAAATACTTATCTCCTTGTGGATAAAGTCTCAAATACTTCAGGTGAAATTCACATTGTGAATAAGATCCCAAATCCTTCAGGTGAAATTCCCATCTCAGGTGATGTTATTGTGTTCTTGGTAAAACAAATTGTGAGTTAGAGTTAGATAATAATCTGAAAATAAATATAGAACTATGTATGAAGAAAATTCACAAATCTTCATATTAAGTCATTCTCTCAATAAAATACTTATCTCCTTGTGGAAAAAGTCTCAAATCCTTCAAGTGAAATTATCCTTATGGATAAGGTCCCAAATCCTTCAGAAATTCTCATCACAGGTGATGTTATTTGATCATATTTACACATCAATAAAATACTAATCTCCTTAGCAAGTACAATACTTCTCTCTTCTTATGCAATGGTCATATAATCAAATTCCACAATGCTCTTTCAAACTAAAGGACTCATAAATCTCCATATTAAGTCATTCTTCCAAAAAACTACTTATTATCTAAAAAAGTTCACAAATATCTAGTTTAAAAACCATTCTTCTGGAAAATGCGTATCTCCTATTTCTGCGGTGGAATAGATGTTCTCATATAATCTTGCATGTACATGAATAAAACACAAATATGCACATGTATATTAAGTCATTCTTCAAAAACCATTTAAATGGGATGTATTCATATTAGATATAATGAAATTCACTTTGAAATTATGTGTGAGCTAGCTCACATATACAATATCTGTGAGCTTATTTGTAAATCTAATTGAATGTTGGGTTTTTTGATTAGTAACCAATTTAATTAAGAGTTTGACAATACCCTGGCAAGAAGGAATTCACTTTGTTGTATGTAGAAAACACAAATTTGTCCATACTACATCATTCTTGAATAATAAAGCAAGGAATCCAATTGAGGAAAATTTAGAAACTTTTTGTTTTTTAATGTGGGATAGAGTCTGTTATCAAATATTCAAATGTTCAAGTTTAAAATTAGGTCTTCATCATGA
The DNA here is from genome assembly GCA_009831015.1 of Picea engelmannii. Lineage (NCBI taxonomy): Eukaryota > Viridiplantae > Streptophyta > Pinopsida > Pinales > Pinaceae > Picea > Picea engelmannii. The sequence goes on along the minus strand of ML804253.1, from coordinate 170,737 downwards.
TCTAACCTTAAATAAGTTTGAATGTACACCATTTAAGAAAACGATAAACTTATCTAGGGGTTCTATATATTTCAAAATAATTGATTAAAGCATTGAATATGAAAGGCTAAACTAAAAATTTGATAAAATTCAAAAACATACATTTATGAATCATTCTGAATTGACACATCATTTCCAAATCTAGGTTCTTCCTCTTCTTCCTCCTCAATCCCAATCTCCCTCCCAATCACACTCTTGGGTACTCTTTTCTCCACATTAGCCTATATAACACATTTCAAATTTGAAATTTTGAAAAAATAAATTTAAATGATTATAACACATTAAATTTAAATGATTTTATGACATTAAATGATACCTGTGAACTGTCACCCTCTTCAAACTCTCCCAATGATAATTGAGACAAGCCTGCCCAAGTAGTAGGAGATGGAATTTGGATCTGTGAAAAACACAACTAAGAACTAAATCTAGGATTCAATGTGTTCACAATTATGCAAAATTATAAATGTTGTTGATCTCTTATTCAAAAGAGTGGAGATTGACCAACTATTAGAAAAAACATACCTGATTCAACCCATCCAAATTTAAACTTGTGGAATCAAGTACCCTACTTACTGGAGATTCATTTAACATGTCTCCAAACTGCAATTAATGGAAATAACAACTCAATTATTTCTATACATACAATGATATATAAATCTAGAATTAGAAGTAAACTATCATAAAATGCGTCAAAAATTTCATAACTAGAACACATACCAATTTGCGGTTCAGATCATCATTCTAAATGACCTTCTTCCAACCATCCTGGAAAAAATTTGCATACTCCAAAACATCTCCTGCTGACATGGTATCTAACTCTGCATCTATTTTATAAACAAATGTGGCTCTGGAATTTCCTTTCACTCGCTGATGGTTGATGCCAACATCAACACCATAAAAAATCACTTCCAAATTTTCCCCAATTACAGTACTGACCTCTTTGCCAACCTCTGATGTAGCCTGCAACTCTGAATGTGAAGCAAATGCCCCTGTTGGGAGAGGTACTAAAGGTTGTGGAGGCATCGGAAATGTTGCACTTCGATATGCCCCTTTGCGATTATATGTTTGTCCTTTACCAGTCCCATAATAATTGAATGGTAGACTAGTATAATCAGGGTGCATGTGAAAGAAAAACTCTGCAAAAAGTTTCTTTCAAAATAGTGTGGAACCTCATCATTCCACGAAAATTTCCCATATGTCGCCAAAAATCTATTATACAGATGTCCTGCAGTGTCAGGGTACTTAAAATATTGCACCTTCAACATCTTCCACTTTGGGCCCTCTTTGAAATTGAACATTGAAATGACATCTTCTTTTGAAACTCTATCTTTTATTGCCTCCCATTTATCAGGGCCCATCAACTCTGACTTTCACTACCTCATTAGATCGACACAATTGTCAGTGGTTGGCCCCATCTTCTGATATGCATCCATAAAGTTTTCCAATGAATGAAAAAAAAATTGCAAGCTTTGTTTACTCTCCCGAGGGAGTTTCAAGACCACCAAATCATTTTTCAATCTCTTTGAACACTTGAGAATCACTCAAGTGTCATTGCTTTAGTAATCCCTTCCTAGGGAAGTTCATCACCAACATCTGAAGGATAGGTGGACGTAGGCGTGTAATCTTATGTTTCTTGATAACGCAGCCTCCTAAATCCACCTTAACCCTCTTCACTGACATTTGAATCTTCATGACAACCACTCTTTATTTCATTGTCATCCCTTTCTCTAAACTGATTGTCTACACACACATTTGAAAGTAACTACAAGATTTAACTTCACATCAATTTAAATACAAAAAAAAATAAACAAAATCAAATAAAATTACCAGAAGTATTCTCTTGTCTAGAGGTATTCCCTACATTCTGAGGTGTAGGAGTATCAATGCGCAACCTATCTAAGAAGGTTTCATCCATAATGGTTTCTTGAGCAGGTTCTCTTGTTGATCTATTCACAGACTCATTTGAAAATCTTCTCTAACGAGATTGTTGTTGGTCACTGGGAGTCTCAGTCGAAGGAGTTATTGTTCTTCCTTTTTGGGAGAACCTAGAGAATTTGTGAGGAATTTTTGGAGAATCCCTTGTCGACATCTCTCCTCAATATCTATCTACAATGCATATTTTATCAATAAAAATGCAAAGATGTACCCAAGTTCAAGAAATTAAAAATGCAAAGAGAAATCAATGTTTTAATCAATCAAGCTGCAAATGTACTCGTTCATAAGAAGGCGCAAAGACTAAACATTCAGTCATGAATCAATAAACTCAAAGATAACTAATGGATAGACAAAAGGGAAAATTCGTATCCTTCACTCATCATCCATGCACAGAAAAGCAGGGCATTTGAATCTATAGGTATTTAAACACTGAAGTGATGATCGTCGATTTGGCTCCTGACCGACTGCTTAGGGACAAAATGATGACTAAAGGAATAAGGGACGAAAGATAAAACCACAATATTTTCATAATAATCAATAAAACCTACACAAATAAGTCATTGAAATTAGAAGTTGGGTTTGCCAATGTGAGATCCCCATCCGGTACGACTCCTACGATGTACAACCGGTAAAAGCACCCTTAATTTTTTTTTTTTTCTGGGGGTGTGTGTAGGAAGGTAATAATGACATTATACTCAACATCGTAACATGACGATAAACACAATGCATGAAACTCATGCAACAACAACATAACAACCTAACATAAAAGCACATCAAGCACTTGGAAGCAATGTACTACATTCAACTAAAGAAGAATAAGAATGACTACCCGCCCATCCTACCCTGCAATGGTTAGGACCTTCAGGACACATAAGCAATGCTCAAGCCCAGGTTCCCATCAATTTTGACCATTTAAGGTCTCAAGTCTAGTGACTGTTCTAAGGAACAAGGAGGTGTCTACATCCCGCCCGACACAGGCAAACCAAGCCTACTAAGCTAAGGACAATAATCCTAACAACCCAAAACTAAATACACAAGCAACTAGAACCCTTACGGTGAGTAAAACCAATCACAATGAACCTTTACAAAACCAAGTACATGTCAACGACAGTCGTAGCGAATCCCAAGTCACGGGTCGAACCTGGCTCTGATACCATATCTAACAGCCTCCTCGTTACGACAACAACTATGAGAACAAGTGAAAAAAAAAAATTTGTTTAAGTGTGTGCGCACGTGTAGAAGTAACAAACACACTTGACTCTACGTCGCCACTCGACAACCAACCAGACACAACCACGATGTTCAGCACAAGAAGACTGAAGGCACACAACGAGTAACTGCAACAATATACGACCATAGGCATAAGGCGCACAACACCAACATTAAGACATATTGGGGGTGCACAGTAAGAACACAGAGGGAAGAATCCATGGTGTTAAGATTACTATTTCTACACAGAAAAGAAGGGCTTTTAGTCTTATGTCTTCTTGAAAGAAGATTAGACAGGCTCCTGGCCGACTGCTCAGGCAGAAACTAGTAATCTCTGTCAGGTGTGTCGCAAGAGTGGAAACCCTGCCTTTAAAGGGCCCGAGACTCTTGATACGGCACTGGATTCTTTACACAGAAATACACAAAGACATATATACTAAGCTACAAGAGGTGTCTATATCCTGTCCGACACAACCGACCAAGCAACCAACTGAATACTATCAAGTACAACATAAACAAGAAGAACAATTATGCCCCTTACGGAAGGCACGTGACTAAAGGACTCTGACAACGAAACCCAAGTTCAACATTGTTTAAATGAACAACCACCTTAATTTACTAACTCGGAGTAATTTATTGTACGTAAGTCAAGGTTATTGCACCATATATGTTATTAACAACAATAAAAATTACAATAACACTGTCATGAAATATTAACCATCTTTCATTTATATCACATATCCGGACCATGATTTTACAATTTCAATACCTCTTATATGCTACAACCACCAAAATTATAATGACCTTACAAGATAAAAACATTTCATTAAACATGAGGAGCTCTCAATGCAATGTCAATATGATCATGAATTTCAATGATAATGCCATAAAATAACATCATATTTATAAGTAACATCTTAATTGAAAATTACAATATAAAAATGGCAATATATAGAATAACCATATTTCAAATAAATGTGGCTACAAATTTCATTTTCTTTTAGCTAACACCATCATTACCTTTGCCTTATATTGCAATGACATTACCCTAAAACAGAATTATCATTACTTTTTATATTATGAGAAATTGCATACAAAATATCAATAAACTATATTCCTATTTCTAGCACTAACATTACAATGGCTTTATGTAGCAACAACAGTACTTCAACAGATTAACATTATAATTTAGATTGTAATGGTTCTTGCCAATAAGATAACATTATATTACATTACAGTAGCATCACCCGTCCATATTTAAACGTAATAATATAACACCATATTTCATTACCTTACCCTTATGCATCATACCATAATCCTACCAGGTTCATAACTATAAAAGATATCAACTAAATTCCTTAATAATCCTTAACCTCATCTGTTCTGATTAAAGGGGAAAGCTATGCTTTGAAAGCTCATGTGCAATCGATACCATAAGGAATTTGTGTGTAGTTCTGAAAATAAAATAACCAGAGTATGAAATTTATACGAATTATTCCCAAAACCACATCCTGTTTTATACCAGTTATTTCCAGAATTTCAAAGACAGTATTATTACGAGAGGGAGAGAGGTAGAATTTTGTATAATGTTTAAATGAAATGTTTATCAATATAGTAGCTGAATAAAAAGAGAGAACAGAAAGAGATAATCACATTTAATATAGTTTTAGAAAGAATACATAGAAGACAAACGCCCACACAGTTTAATGGTTTCAAATTTTTACTTTTTTTTGAAGAAAAACGCCAACACAGTTAGCCCGCATTCAACTCGCGGCCACCCTCCTGGCGCAGATGTAGAAGGCAGTTACCGTATGGAACGGCTCGCAGCCCTATCGTGAGGTTCCAGGCGTACACTCAGGGCGTACACAGGTGACAGGAGACATGGTGACAGTGCTGCGCGCGGCCTCCATTCAGCGCGTTCTCGCTCAGCCCAGGAGTTCGAAAAGGAGTAGGCACGACCATCACTCCCATGTTTAACAGCAGAGATACCGGAAGGGAGGGATTCGCAGGATAACTTTAAGGGACATTTTTTTTTTTTTTTTAATTTAAATGTTTTATTTTTCTTTTCTGAGGGAACTGGAAAACAGAGTACGAGGAGAGCGTAGGCAGGGAAACTCATCTTAAAAGCAGGTTAGAAGATATAACTATACAATGCAGCAATGAGAAGGGTCTCCTTATCTCCTGGGAGGTCGCGCTACAGAGTTGGACGGGTAGAACAACGTTGAACTGCCGGAACTCTATATCCATTCCCGGTTTAGAGTGTCAACCAGTTAACAAGAATCGCTACCTTAAGGCAATCGGAGGTCCAGTGCATGAGAGCCAGACACGAAGTTTATTTTGTCTACGACAGGTCAAAACAGAACCAATTCGAAATTATCAGTTTATTTACAAGGTGGAGGATACGAGTTTTAAGTTCACGAGGCATGACGAAGGTCACGGTTCGAGTACTTCTAGGAGGGGCAATTGGGATAAATTTCAAATTCTATGGCAATTCATCCACAGTAAAAAGGGGTTCCGGTCGATGGTAACGTGCACCCTCTTCAAGAGAAGATTGTTGGAACAAAAGGGGGGGTTGGGTGGAGTAACAACATAGGAAGTTCTCCCCCCTTATTTTTATATTTATTTATTTTTAAAACAACAGATGGTGAACCCCATCGGTCCTGGCAATGCCGCCAGCCTCATTGGGGTAAGAATGTCCAGACTAAATGCTACTTGAGTATTCCAACCCATCCCACACGAATTTGGATACAGTCAATCGGAATTTTAAATAATTCAGCCACATAAGTTGTCAACATAAAAGTAGTCCAGCGGATAAATTGATCAACTCAACCATGTAAATTTTGCACCGAAAACACATTACAGTCAGATTTAGGCAAGGTAATGATGCGTAGATTTCGTTACCTAACACCTAACTTCAGGATTCATTACAAACATTACAGTACACGAATTCTCAAATAAAAGCATTAGACACACAACTCCACAGATCTACTCATACATCCTACACAATACATTCATAAGTGAAACACTACAGATCTACTCATACATCCTACACAATCTATCATCCAACCGAAGGGGCGTACCTTTGCCTGCTCGCCTGCTTCGAGTGTTGCTCGCGCGCTCCTTTTCGCTCCTGCTCCGCGCCTCTCCCGCTCGCTGACCGTAGAGACCTCACCGGTACCTCCCAACCAATCGCTAGGGGTACTCTGCTTCCCCCTTAGCCCCCCGAGCCGCAAAAGGGGCCACACAAGATCTAGAGATAATACTAGCTTCTCAGCTCGCCTCCAAGGCTGAGCTACCACTCCAATACAGCTGAGAAATTCTCACTCCTCACAAGAAAACAGTCAAGCCACAATCCGGCAGCGTAACGTTACGCTAACCGTTCATCCCTTCTTCCTCCTTTTCCCCTTCTTTTATAGAAATTTGAGACCCAACTACTTTCCCTAAATCATTATTAATTTAAGTTTTATTGACAATCCTCTAAAAATTCTCTGCCGTCCAAGTGTCACTCATCCCCCACGTTTCTCCAAAATTTATTTTTTTTTAAAAAAATTAAAAGACTC
>ML804253.1:144846-158675 GCA_009831015.1 Picea engelmannii | reverse complement strand
ATAAAAATGAAATATATAAACAAAATAAACTAAAAAGAAAAAAATAAGAAAGTCAAAAGAGAAAAAAGGGGGGAAAACCTAAGAAAAACAGGAATGAGGGTTTGAGTCTGAATAAAGGAAAGGAGGAGGGGGAAAGAAGGGGACTTTTTGCTGAGATTGGTATTGTTATGCTGGAGAATAGAGACTGACTGATTGCTGGTAGGAGTTGGGAATCCTCAGCAGACTTGAGTGGTAGCTCAGCCTTGGAGGTGAGTTGAGGAGCTAGTTACTCTCTGATTGTGTGTGGCCCCTTTGCGGCTCGGGGGGCTGAGGGGGAAGAAGAGTACCCCTAGCGTTTGGCTGGGAGGTACCGGTGAGCTCATTGAGGTCGGAAAGCAGGAGCTGGAGCGACGGGAGCAAAAGAAACATTGCTGCAAGCGTTAAGGACACAGGTATGTAAATCTCTGGGTTTTCTATTTTGCTATGCATATTTACAAACTGTAGTTAATGGCTTGTGCAACTTGTAGTTTCATGGATATAGAGTGAATCGTGTATGAGAACTGTAGCTTAATGGATATTGGCGTGACCATGAAACCCTTACGGCTGCTACCCGCCTTGTAATAAATTATTTACCGCTATTCTCTTTGATGAAATTTTTATTGGTTCCTGTTTTTAATGGGCGTTTGGGGCAGTAGGGTTTACTCTTTTTGTGGCTGGGCGTGTGTACCGTGTACTATGCATTTTATATTCGTATTGTGCATTTCCTATTATTACTGGGCGTATATACAGAGCACTGGGGCATTTTCTATTTGTAATGGGAATTCCCTTTAATGCTGGGCATATATACAGAGTACTGGGCATTTTTCTATTCGTATTGGGCATTTCTTTTTATTTCTGGGCATCAAATACAGTGTGGGTTCGTTTTGGTGGGTTCTCCGTTTCTTTTACCTTCTGGACGAATATAGAAGACAATGGGCTTCATTTTACCAGCCTCTGTCCTGTTGTTTTACGCCTTGGCCGTGGGTACTGTAGAGTGGGTTTCCAGTATGCTTGGGATCAAAGATGGATAGCCTGTTATTTACCCTGAGTTTTTGAATGGCACGAAATCATCTCTGATATGCTTGGATTAAAGATTGAACAACTTGTTATTTGCCTGCATTTCTGGATGGAACGAACTCATCTCCGAGCAGGGAACCTCTGCATTTTATTTTCCTTTTTCTTTTCACATTGTATCGTTTAAAAGATTGGTAGAAGACTGAGCGTTTTCCTGGGGATTCCAGTAAGCTTTTGGATTAAAGATAGACAGCTGGCTATTTAAAGAGTGTTACGGGAGGTAGTCAGTTCGAGAAAATGAATTCGGATATCATACGTGCTAGCAGTTTAGATTCCCTTCGTTGAATGCCGAATATGGCTCCTTCCATTCGCTGTAGATAGGGGCGTGTTTCCTTTCGTTCCAGATTTTATTATATGTTATTTAAATTTCTGCAAAACCCAGAACAGGAGGTATTTGTGTTTCGTTCCTAAGAGCAGCCACCACATCAATGGTGGAGGAATGGATTGATTAAACATTGCATTGCTCCTGGACAGTCAACGTCTCTCTCACCTACAGCCACGTTTTACCCTTGCTAAATCCTTGCCGGCGTTTCCCAGATCATTAATTTCTGCTCCTTGAAGGCGATTTGATACGGGGCCTCCGGCGTTTATTTTTCTGGTAGTTATAAAGGAATTTCAGTAGGGTTGGTATTGACATATGATCATATTTATGATAGGTAAAATGGTGTCTAACCCGGTAAATTGATTATAAATCTATATTCATTTCAAAGAATCCATTGTTAAGAGCAGAGCTTAGAATTTAATTAATTGTAGATATGGAATTAAGAAATTGGCCATTGGAACTAATTTATTTAATAAATGAAAATCTGTCCACCAGTGATTATAGAGTGTTCAATAAAAACAATTACAGAATAAACTCGTAATTCTTGACAATCACATCTTTTAGATTAAATGAACTGCAATCATATACCTCTAAGGGAATTACCTTATTTATGCACTAATCATAGGTATTAACCAGTAGGATCTTGCTTAACGTAACATATCATATAACTACCAGGGACCAGTGACTTAGGTTGCGTGAGTTATTTACTGGAAGATTATTCTTTACTACCGTCTGGATGCGTGAATTCTGGCACGCATGCATCGGTTTCCGAAATGGTTCCTGACCGACACTTTTAGCACTCTAACTTTTAACCTAAACCGTGATGGATAAGGGTAACGGTTGGATCTGTATTAAATTGTTAGGATATGTAGTTTTAGCTGCGCGTGACCTGTCGTTCAACCACCACCAACGCCCTGACCGCCAGATCGTCCTGTACTCCCTTATTGGGCCATCGTATATTTATCGGCGCGCTAATGATGGTGGGATTTGTGTTGATTCCCTCCTTCTTCACCTATAGCATGTCGCTCATTACTCCTTCCAGCATGTTGTAATGCTAATTCAACTTATCTGACAGCTGTTTTATTGCTCTTTCAACTCTATTGACAACATGTTGTAACGTTTTTTTTCCCTATACCTTTAAGCCTAGAATCAAAGCACATTTGACAGCTCTTTTTCGTATTTCTTCTGATAGCCTGCAAGTCACTGTAGGGTAGCTTTCACACAGGAATGCGTGCGGATGTAAATCATTTCTTCACAGGAGTTCGCTCGATGGCAAAATGAACCGAAGCTTTGAAAAGTACATAAAAGTTCAGTTGTAATGATTGTCGTTCTACTTTTATATACATATAAATTCTTTACAATTAAATAAATCCTTTAAATGACAGTTACATTCTTAAATGATAGTTGGGATTCACTGATTGTCGTTCTACATTTATATACATATAAATTCTTTACAATTAATAAATCCTTTAATGGATAATTACATTCTTTAAATGATAGTTGGGATTCGATGATTGTCGTTCTACTTTTATATACATATAAATTCTTTACAATTAAATAAATCCTTTAAATGACAGTTACATTCTTAAATGATAGTTGGGATTCACTGATTGTCGTTCTACATTTATATACATATAAATTCTTTACAATTAATAAATCCTTTAATGGATAATTACATTCTTTAAATGATAGTTGGGATTCGATGATTGTCGTTCTACTTTTATATACATATAAATTCTTTACAATTAAATAAATCCTTTAAATGACAGTTACATTCTTAAATGATAGTTGGGATTCACTGATTGTCGTTCTACATTTATATACATATAAATTCTTTACAATTAAATAAATCCTTTAATGGATAATTACATTCTTTAAATGATAGTTGGGTTTCGCTGATTGTCGTTCTACATTTATATACATATAAATTATTTACAATTAAATAAATCCTTTAAATGATAGTTACATTCTTAAATGATAGTTACAGGATAGTTACATGTAAATAAATTTAAATAATTTAAATATAAATAAATTCTTAAATGATAGTTACATTCTTTAGATTATTTAAATGATAGTTACATTCTTTAGATTCTTTAGTGATAGTTACCTTTAAATAAATTTAATTGTTGCAATTTGAATACATTTATTGGTTGTACCAATTTACTCTTACGTAAACCATTGTCCCGATTTTGCAATTATAACAGTACTAAGGTATGTTATTTATTGACTTCTCCTTCCTTGGGCTTTTCTACTTATCATTTATTCTGCTCTCATTTGACATATATTATTATTAATATAGTATGGGACAAGGATAATAAATTATTATTAATATAGTATGGGAAAAAGGATTTGGTTAAAGGTGGATGAGAAAAGTGGGACAAGGATAATAAATTATTATTATTATACTATGGGAAAAATAATTTGGTTAAAGGGTGGATGAGAAAAGTCTAAAAGCATTTGCTTAAGTTAGTTAAGGTCAGTTGAAGGCGAATGATAGAGCTTACATACTTTTTCTTTGAGTTAGTTAAAGGCGATTGATAAAAATATTATGCCTTATGTTGTTAGTTATTGGTGTATGATGAAGAGGATTATAATGGAAAATAACTCTCTAAGTGCATAAGGTCGAAGGGGTGTATTATAAGTTATAATTATTTTAGTCAGGTTTTTATTGAAAACTTCTAAGTTGAATGATTTAGTTATGGTTTTACAATGACTTGATGTATGTGTGACTACCAAAAAGGACCCAGAAGGTGTACCACCCCCCCATGCCCTAGATTTTATTTTATTGAATGATTGATTAAACAACGCGCCTAGGTTCTAAAAAGAGTTGTGCCTCGTGTTGGTTATTGCTAGATAGTTTATGTATATCAGATACCTTGCGCGCTTATAATTTAAAGTCAATTGAAGTAATGTTCAACATGGTTCCGTCTTATTCGTCGTCGGGTGGCGACACGAGGTCGAATGCGTTGATGGTTCCTTTGTACACGTGCATACATACTTTTTAAACCCACACAAAAAAAAATTTGCACTAGTTACTAGCATTGGGGTGTCGTAACGAGTAGGGTTGTTACAAGTCTTTAATTCAAATTTTCGTCCAACAAGGTAGTGTCTCCAAACCTTCAAGGCATATACAATGGCTAATAACTCCAAATCGTGCGTTGCGTAGTTCTCCTCATGCCTTCTTAGTTTCCTGGAAATGTAAGCAATCACTCGTCCGTCTTGCATCAAGACTCCACCTAACCCCTCCTTGGATGCGTCAGTGCATACCAAGAAGTCTGCGTCCATGTCAGGGACCTTTAGTACCGGCGCAGTTGTCAACAACTCTTTAAGCCTCCGAAATGCTTCCGCGCATTTCTCTGTCCAAACAAACCTGTTGTTTTTCTTCTGCAATTCCGTAATCGGATTTGCTATCATCAAAAAACCCTCGACAAACCGTCGATAGTATCCGGCTAAACCCATAAAACTACGCACTTATGTGACATTAGTCGGCGCAGGCCATTCCATAATAGCCTCAACCTTGGCTAGATCCATGGCGATACCTTCACCGGAGATGACATGCCCTAAGTAGTGAATCCTCGATTGATAAAAAGAGCATTTGGACAGCTTCCCATATAATTTGTGTTCTCGTAAACATTGTAGTACCAAGTGCAAGTACTCGTCATGCTCCTCCGTCATCCGAGAGTAGATCAGAATATCGTCAATGAATACTTGGACAAACTTGTCCAAGTACTCGCGGAACACCCCGTTCGTCAAACTCATGAATACCCCTGGGGCGTTTGTCAGTCCAAAAGGTAAAACAGTAAACTCATAATGTCCAAATCTTGTCTTAAAAGCGGTCTTAGGGACGTCATCCTCCTTGATCTGTAACAGGTGATACCCTGATCGCAAATCGATCTTGGAGAACACCGTCGCACCCTTCATTTGATCGAACAGATCATCAATTCTTGGTAAGGGATATTGATTCTTGATCATTTCCTTGTTCAGTTGATGATAGTCAATGCAAAGCCTCCACGATCCATACTTCTTTCGAATGAAAATAACCGGTGCACCCCACAGTGACACACTAGGACGTATCAGTCTCAGGTCTAGTAACTCCTTCAGTTTCATTTTCAACTCTTGCAACTCCGGGGTCGACATCCGATAAGGAGTTCTTGCTATCGGTTCGGTCCCCGGTTTCAGGTCTATGGTAAACTCCAATTCTCTTTCTGGAGGCATCCCAGGCAACTCCTCTGGAAATACGTCCGCAAACTCCTTCACCACCGGAAGGTGTTCTAGACCTTCTGCCACTCCCTTTTCATTTAGTGCAAGGATCGCATAAAGCTTCCACCCCTTGTGCATACTCTTCCGTAACTGTAAGGAAGAGACGAACCTCAGGGATACTCCCTGGTTTCGTCCTACAATCACACGTCTCTATCCTTCATCATCAACTAAGCTCAACCGTTTTGTCTTACAGTTGAGTATCGCCTCATGCGATTCCAACCAATCCATGCCAATCACGACGTCATAAGATCCTAAGATCGTGACGTACAAGTTGACCCTTATGAAAAACTCTCCCAGGTTAAGGGCACAGCCCGTAACCTTTCCTCCAACCTTCTGTTTGGCTCCAGAAGCCATCTCTACAAAGTTAAACTCGTCCTGTTCGACTGCCTTTACCTTAATCCTTTTTAGCACTGCACCAGAAATGAAACTCTTAGTAGCACCTGGGTCTATCAAAATACTAAGGGTCTGGTCAGTGACAGTACCTGTCGTCTTGAGCACAGTCAATTGGTGCTCTACCTGGCGGTTATTCACCACTGCGTGAATCTGATGGGCCTTGCCCATATCTCCCACTGTAGTGGGTCCGGCTGATCCAGACACTCTGATCCTCTCCACAGGACAGTCGCGCTGGTAGTTTGGCTCCCCACACGTCCAACACCCCTTCTTCGGCCCAGTAGTCCTGGTACCCGAAGTAGAAGATGACTGCCCACCGGCCTGAAACCTTGGTCTGTTCTGCTGAACAGGCCTAAACTTCTGTTGCTGCGGGCGACACTGCTGTTGATGCTGCGGTCCTTGATAAGGTGTCCGCTGCTGAGGCGGCGGTTTTCAAGGTGTAGTGAGCATGGATCCCCTTTGGAAGCCGCGATATCCCGATGTATCTCTCTCTAGTGTCTGCTACTGCGGCGTACCAGATGAACCCTACCCTGCAGGTCTCGCGGGAGTCTTGGCCTGACCCCCGCTGATAAGCTCCTCCTCTCCTATGAGGGCCTTTTGGACAACATCGTGCAAGGTTTGAGGCATCAATATCCTAACCTTTGCACGCAGGCTGCCGTTAAGGCCAAACACGAACCGGTTGACCTTGAGCTTCTCAGTGTTAAGGTGCGAAGCATACCGGAGCAGCTCCATAAAACGTGCCTCGTACTCGGGCACCGTATGACCTCCCTGTCTTAAGGCGTTGAATTCATTGAGCTGACGCTCAATGAATTCCTCAGAAAGATACCTCTCTCGGAACCGTTCCTCGAACAGTTCCCATGACACGTCTTCAACGGCCATGTTTAGCTGCGGCAGGAGCGTCTTCCACCATAGAAGAGCGCTCCCCTTCAGTTGAAAGACCGCCATGCGGACCTTCATGTTGGAGGTATAATCGCGAAGTGAGAAGCACATCGGCATATTTTCCAACCATGCCTCGGCGGTTGCGCCGTCCGGGGCACCAAAGAACTCGGGAAATTTTACCTTCTCGAGTTCACGGTGAATGCTACCTATAACGGTCGGTGCGCGCGGCGGAACCTCCTTAGGTGCCGGCGCCTTCTCCTCATCTCTATCCAATCGGCTAATCAGCGCCTCGGACATGTGCTGAAAAGATCTCATCATCCCCACGACATCGGCAACTACGATCTGCTCCTGCCCAAGAACCTGCTCACCTCCCTGGGGGTTAGACCCCTCAGGCGTGGATGCTGCTGGAGGCGTCACGCCTCCTCCCCTAGCACCCCGTTGTCCGCCTCCGCGACATCCTCTAACCATGATTACCTGCACACCCACAATCAACTCAATTAGCAACAGAATAATAAAATATAATCATGTCAACGACAGCCGTAGCGAATCCCAAGTCGCGGTTCGAACCTGGCTCTGATACCATATCTAACAACCTCCTCGTTATGACAACAACTCTGAGAACAAGTGCAAAACTTTTTTTTGTTTAAGTGTGTGCGCGCGTGTAGAAGTAACAAACACACTTGACTCTACGTCGCCACTCGACAACCAACCAGACGCAACCATGATGTTCAGCACAAGAAGACTGAAGGCACACAACGAGTAACTGCAACAATATACGACCATAGGCATAAGGCACACAACACCAACATTAAGACATACTGGGGGTGCACAGTAAGAACACGGAGGGAAGAATCCATGGTGTTAAGGTTACTATTTCTGCACAGGAAAGCAGGGCGTTTAGTCTTATGTCTTCTCGTAAGAAGGTTAGACAGGCTCCTGGCCGACTTCTCAGGCAGAAACTAGTAACCCGACCTAGAACAAGACGCAAGCAAGATGAACACAACAAGACGACCCCGACATATCACAGTGACAACAAGCAATAAACGCCCCTAGACATAAGGCGTACAACTAGTAGCTGTAAGCAGAAAATGACACCAGGTGTTAAGTACAGTACAGTCACAGATGGAAGAATCCAACAAAAGAGTTTACTACTTTTGCACAGAAAAGCAGGGATTTTAGTCTTATGTCTTCTCGAAAGAAGATTAGACAGGGTCCTGGACGACTGCTCAGGCAAAAACTAGTAATCTCTGTCAGGTGTGTCGCAAGAGTGGAAACCCTGCCTTTAAAGGGCCCGAGACTCTTGATACGACACTGGATTCTTTACACAGAAATACACACAGACATATATACTAAGCTACAAGAGGTGTCTATATCCTGCCCGACACAACCGACCAAGCAACCAACTGAATACTATCAAGTACAACATAAACAAGAAGAACAATTACGCCCCTTACAGAAGGCGCGTGACTAAAGGACTCCGACAACGAAACCCAAGTTCAACATTGTTTAAATGAACAACCACCTTAATTTACTAACTCAGATTAATTTATTTTACGTAAGTCAAGGTTATTGCACCATATATGTTATTAACAACAACAAAAATTACAATAACACTGTCATGAAATATTAACCATCTTTCATTTATATCACATATCTGGACCATGATTTTACAATTTCAATACCTCTTATATGCTACAACCACCGAAATTATAATGACCTTACAAGATAAAAACATTCCATTAAACATGAGGAGATCTCAATGCGATGTCAATATGATCATGAATTTCAATGATAATGCCATAAAATAACATCACATTTATAAGTAACATCTTAATTGAAAATTAAAATATAAAAATGGCAATATATAGAATAACCATATTTCAAATAACTGTGGCTACAAATTTCATTCCCTTTTAGCTAACACCATCATTACCTTTGCCTTATATTGCAATGACATTACCCTAAAACAGAATTATCATTACTTTTTATATTATGAGAAATTGCATACAAAATATCAATAAACTATATTCCTATTTCTAGCACTAACATTACAATGGCTTTATGTAGCAACAACAATACTTCAATAGATTAACATTATAATTTAGATTGTAATGGTTCTTGCCAATAAGATAAAATTATATTACATTACAGTAGCATCACCCGTCCATATTTAAACTTAATAATATAACACCATATTTCATGACCTTACCCTTATGTATCATACCATAATCCTACCAGGTTCATAACTATAAAAGATATCAACTAAATTCCTTAATAATCCTTAACCTCATCTGTTCTGATTAAAGGGGAAGCTACGCTTTGAAATCTCATGTGCAATCGATACCATAAGGAAGTTGTGTGTAGTTCTGAAAATAAAATAACCAGAGTATGAAATTTATACGAATTATTCCCAAAACCACATCATGTTTTATACTAGTTATTTCCAGAATTTCAAAGACAGTATTATTACGAGAGGGAGAGAGGTAGAATTTTGTATAATGTTTAAATGAAATGTTTATCAATCTAGTAGCTGAATAAAAAGAGAGAACAGAAAGAGATAAGCACATTTAATGTAGTTTTAGAAAGAATACATAGAAGACAAACGCCCACACAGTTTAACGGTTTCAAATTATTTTATTTTTTTTGAAGAAAAACAACAACATAGTTATCCCGCATTCAACTCGCGGCCACCCTCCTGGCACAGCTATAGAAGGAAGTTACTGTATGGAATGGCTCGCAGCCCTATCGTGAGGTTCCAGGCGTACACTCAGGGCATACACAGGTGACAGGAGAGGCGGTGACAGCGCTGCGCGTGGCCTCCATTCGGCGTGTTCTCGCTCATCCCAGGAGTTTGAAAAGGAGTAGGCACGGCCATTGCTCCCATGTTTAACAACAGAGATCCCAGAAGGGAGGGATTCGCAGGATAACTTTAAGGGACGTTTTTTTTTTTTTTTAATTTAAATGTTTTATTTTTCTTTTATGAGGGAACTGGAAAACGGAGTACGAGGAGAGCGTAGGCAGGGAAACTCATCTTAAAAGCAGGTTAGAAGATATAACTATACAATGCAGAAACGAGAAGGGTCTCCTTATCTCCTGGGAGGTCACGCTACAGAGTTGGCCGAGTGGAACAACGTTGAACTGCCAGAACTCTATATCCATTCCCAGTTTAGAGTGTCAACCAGTTAACAAGAATCGCTACCTTAAGGGAATCGGAGGTTTAGTGCATGAGAACTAGACACGAAGTTTATTTTGTCTACAACAGGTCAAAACAGAACCAGTTCGAAATTATCATTTTATTTACAAGGTGGAGGATACGAGTTTTAAGTTCACGAGGCACGACAAAGGTCATGGTTCGAGTACTGCTAGGAGGGGCGATTGGGATAA
Organism: Picea engelmannii; assembly: GCA_009831015.1. Classification (NCBI taxonomy): domain Eukaryota; kingdom Viridiplantae; phylum Streptophyta; class Pinopsida; order Pinales; family Pinaceae; genus Picea; species Picea engelmannii. Next base: position 148,348 of record ML804253.1, on the reverse strand, counting down.
ATTTCAAATTCTGTGGCAATTCATCCACGGTAAAAAGAGGTTCCGGCCGACGGTAACGTGCGCCTGCTTCAAGAGAAGATTGCTGGAACAAAAGGGGGGGTTGGGTGGAGTAACAGCATAGGAAGTTCTCCCCCCTTATTTCTATATTTATTTATTTTTAAAACAACAGATGGTGAACCCCATCGGTCCTGGCAATGCCGCCAGCCTCATTGGGGAAACAATGTCCAGACTAAACGCTACCTGAGTATTCCAACCCATCCCACATGAATTTGGATACAGTCAATCGGACTTTTAAATCATTCAGCCACATAAGTTCTCAACATAAAAGTAGTCCAGTGGATAAATTGATCAACTCAACCATGTAAATTTTGCACCGAAAACGCATTACAGTTAGATTTAGGCAAGGTTATCATGCGTATATTTCATTACCTAACTCCTAACTTCAGGATTCATTACAAACATTACAGTACACAAATTCTCAAATAAAAGCATTAGACACGCAACTCCACATATCTACTCATACATCCTACACAATACATTCATAAGTGAAACACTACAGATCTACTCATACATCCTACACAATCTATCATTCAACCAAAGGGGCGTACCTTTGCCTGCTCGCCTGCTCCGAGTGTCGCTCGTGCGCTCCTTGTCGCTCCTGCTCCGCACCGCTCCCGCTCGCCGACCGTAGAGACCTCACCGGTACCTCCCAGCCAATCGATAGGGGTACTCTGCTTCCCCCTTAGCCCCCCAAGCCGCAAAGGGGCCACACAAGATCTAGAGATAAGACTAGCTTCTCAGCTCGCCTCCAAGGCTGAGCTACCACTCCAATACAGCTGAGAAATTCCCACTCCTCACAAGAAAACAGTCAAGCCACAATCCGGCAGCGTAACGTTACGCTAACCGTTCATCCCTTCTTCCTCCTTTTCCCCTTCTTTTATAGAAATTTGAGACCCACCTACTTTCCCTAAATCGTTATTAATTTAAGTTTTATTGACAATCCTCTAAAAATTCTCTGTCGTCCAAGTGTCACTCATCCCCCACGTTTCCCCAAAATTTATTTTCTTTAAAAAAATTAAAAGACTCATTCCCCTCACCCCCCTATAGTCGCTCCTAAAATTACTCCTAGGGTTCCTAGATCCCCTCTCATGCTTTTAATAACTTTCCTAAAATGAAGTTGCTGATTTTTAGTAACTCCTTAACTACTGATTCATTTTTTCTTTTTACCCTATTTCCCCTACTTTCCATTATTAAGTTTCCTTATTTCTATTAATTGTTCATTTCCTCCCTTTTTTTTTTTTAAATCCCAAAAAGATAAAAGCACTTATTAATATTTTCATTGTATTTCTAAAATCCTAACTTTTATACTCCCACACTTTAATAATTTGAATGCTTCTTTATAATTTAAAAGTCATGGGTTCACTTAATTTATCTCCCTCATTAATTTACCCCCCCTTAATTTAAGAAAACTTTAACTAACACATAGGATGGTTTTAGTTTACACCCTTATGTTTATTTTTGTGGGATCTTTTCTTAGGGCTTATCAAAATTTTATCTTTGAGATGTTTTAAATTTAGGTTTAGATTTGAACTGGGCGACAATTAATTAGGGGAGTCGTTTTGAGAATTTCTTAAGGCGTTAAGGTCTTAGGGTCATCTAGGTTGTCTCATCATCATCATCCATGCGACGTTCCCTTCAGGACGCACTACGTGCTCCAAGGGTGCCACTCGCCTCATTTTCTTCTGTTGCACGACGTGCCCTTCAGGATGCACCACGTGCTCCAAGGGTGCCACTCGCCAACTTGTGTTTCTTTTGTGCGACGTGCCCTTCATGATGCAACATGTGCTCCAAGGGTGCCACTCGCTGACTTGACTATTTGGTAGACATCTATAACCCCTGGAGTCAACACTCCGCCAAGTGAGCTTGTGGGAGACTAAGGGCTCTAAGGAATAATGCCCCTGCCTTATTGCGTGTGTTGTAGGAAAATATGTCTGCGGACAAGTAGATCGACCTCTAGAGCTTGACCTTAACCCTAGATAGAAAAATGCTTAACATGGACACTGACTTCCTTTCAAATCTATCTAAGCCTAATGCATGAGAAGGGAGAATCACAGAAGTACCTTTGAATCGTCGTTTGTCCCTGCACGCTCCGAGTTGCGCTCCAATACTTTGCTCCTCGCTGAGGTCTGTGGACAAAACAAGATACGACCACTTCCTACTCTATTGACATTAGCTTGAAAACAGATCTATCAATAAATGATAAGTTCATGTAGTATCAGACACAAACCAGAAAGAAACAGGCCAAGCATGTCATATTAATGAGAATGACGACAGCAGTACTTACAATCGTAGATGCGAATGCGACAGCTTCATCAAGTCCTCTTCGTCCAACCCTTTCCTGAAATATCCACAACCTGGATAACAACAGCTTCACTGATCACTTCTCTTTGGCTGACTGTCAGTTTCCTCCAAGATCATAAGTTTCATATGTTCAGTTCTTCCCCCACACCACTTATGAGATCATAAGTTTGGTGTGATTCTTCAATTTGCAGTCCATACCACTCATGAGATCATAAGTTTGGTATGATTCTCTCTTTTTCCCTCTCTTTCACCATTAGAAAGCTTTCTTATATATCCTTGGAGAGGCTTTAACCACTTGACATATCCTTGGGGAAGTTGAGGATTTGCCTCCTTCAGTTGAGGATCTGCCCTAGGATCATGGCTAGACTAGGGATTCGAATCCAACTGCTTTCCACGAATGAAAAGATGCTTCCCCCATTCATCTCAACAGCTTAACAACCACCCAGAATAGGTAGTGCTCCCTCAAAAGGGCCATCAGAGCGTTGTAGCGCTCCCTAGTAAGCTTTAGGGGGCGCCAGCGCTCTCAAAATCTATAGCGCTCCCTCAAAAGGGCCAGGGGAGCGTTATAACGCTCCCTGACAGTGTATTGGGGAGCGTCAGCGCTCCAAGATAGTGTAAGGGGGAGCACTCCTCTCCAAAACTCAGTTTTTTGGGTGCTTTCAGATGGCAAAAGGTTGTTTGACTTTAGTAGATCAGTTCTCCTCATTCAAAAAAGTCATGTGAGATGTTATAAGTGTCTCCTTAGTGTCGTTATCATGGCATCATGTCTGAACATCATTTGCGACACTAGTGATCAACTTGCGACACTTGCGAAAGTTGTAGGGAAGATGCGACACTTACGACAATTGATAGGGACAATGCAACACCTATCCATCTGAGCAATTTTGACGTGTAACAGAATTCCCCCCAAAGTATGAAGTCAGAACATGCGAACTGATGACTGAAATGCTTTGTAGACGTTCAAGCAAGGGTATAGACTCGGAGAACCTGACGAAAGATGCACACAAACATCCAACAAATATCATGACATGTTCCAAAACCCAAGGCAGGCATACCTATGCTTGGATGATCAAGATTTCAGATATGGCCGCCATAGTATACACTGCGGATCCATAATTGTATTGATAAAGGGTATAGCCAC
>ML804253.1:122982-135642 GCA_009831015.1 Picea engelmannii | reverse complement strand
AAAAAGGGGAAAGGAATAAATAATAGAAATAGGGAAACTTGTAATAAAGGAAAGTAGGGGACATAGGGTAAAAAGCAAAAAGGAATCAGCAATTAATAACTTTCTATAATGAACTGAAATAGCAACTTCTTTTAGGGAAAGTTTTTAAAAGCATGTGAGGGGATCTAGGAACCCTAGGAGTAATTTTAGGAGCAACTATAGGGGGGGTGAGGGAAATGAGTCTTTTAATTATTAAAAAGAAAATAATTTTTGGAGAAACGTGGGGGATGAGTGACACTTGGACGGCAGAGAATTTTTAGAGGATTGTCATTAAAAATTAAATTAATAATGATTTAGGAAAGTAGGTGGGTCTCAAATTTCTATAAAAGAAGGGGAAAAGAAGGAAGAAGGGGATGAACGGTTAGCGTAACATTATGCTGCCGGATTGTGGCTTGACTGATTGCTTGTGAGGAGTTGGGTTTTTCTCAGCTGTATTGGAGTGGTAGCTCTGCCTTGGAGGCGAGCTGAGAAGCTAGTCTTATCTCTGGATCTTGTGTGGCCCCTTTGCGGCTCGGGGGGCTAAGGGGGAAGCAGAGTACCCCTAGCGATTGGCTGTGAGGTACCGGTGTGGTCTCTACAGTCGGCGAGCAGGAGCGGCGCGGGGCAGGAGCGACACGGAGCACGGGATCATCATTCGAGGCTGGTGAAGAGGCAAAGGTATGGTCATTTATTTGGTAGAATAGAAAGCACTAGGACTGATGTAGATCTCTCTGTTTATTGAAAAAGTGTAATGGCGTTACAATTTTATATAATAGTTTGTTGCATCTGCCGCTTTCCTTGATGATTCGCATAGAATAAATTTTTAAAATGCTTGTGGAACCTCCTGATTTTATCCAATGATTGTTGAGCGATACTTTTTATAATCAACCGTGTAATTAACCCTTGCCGGCAAACTTGTCTCTGTTGGATTCATCCACCGATAATGGTCATAATCTCTGCATTTGTTAATTCTTTCTGCGTTATTATAATGTAAATTCCTGCATTTTTTTTTGGGAGGGTTTCTTCTTCGCCCGTTAGTCTTCTATCGAATTCAATAATATGATTATGTTTCCACCGCTTTGTTTTACTCGATCTGGTTTCTGATCCCAAAGTGTTAAGGCGAATTTCTCCAATTACTTTAAATTTATACAATGGTTATTATATTGGATATTAAGTTGAATTGAATAAGGATGCTTGCACTGCGTTGTATTTAAGATTGAGTGGAAATGAATACGTTTTCTTCTGCTGCTTGTGTTACTAGGTTATGTTTCATCTAGTTGTGGATTTCTTTGATATAGATATGGATTTTTAAAGCTGAGGCGGTCACCAACAACCACTCCAATCTCTACCCTTTAACATCAACTGTAATATAAATTGGAATATAATGAACCATCATGTAAAGGTTGCAATTGACAAAATTCTTATTTTTAAATAGACATAAATCTTCTTTTTATGAGTTGTTCCTTCTCTGAGAATCGCGGGTTTCACCTATTCGCGTTCTTGGCCATGCGTTTAATGAACTGGCGAATTCATGTGGTTAATTGCCCTGGATTTTATGAGTTAATCGCTTTCGGGCGTGGGTAGTGAGGTTGATCCGAAGTGCTGACTAGTGGAAGCTGTAATACCTGCACCACCTTCCTGTGCCGGAGTCCGCCTTGCCCTTCTGAGCCATAGGGATAGGTCTGCGCCTTTCTCTTTTTACCTTACGGCCAAATTTTTACCTGCGGCGAGAGGGGGTCGTGAATTTGGTGAACGACGTGTGTCTGTTGCAGGATGGATAAGAAACGTTGGCCTGAACTCCACCATACTCGTCAGTTCTACAGTGATAACGTTGTCTCCTTCAGTATCTGTTCGCCCTGCACACTCAAATTAAAAATCTTAATTACTTACCTCTGTCGAGCGTGACGTTCTGTGGATTTGGGATTTCTATAACACTGACTGAAGGGAAAAATTTCTGAGTGGATCCCTGGCTCTGACAGATGCCAGATGCCAAATTCGCCCTTACTTAGCATAGCGGTTGGGTCACCAGTTGTCATTGTCATTAGGGATTCACAGGGTAATTGTTTTATTTTGTATCTATTATTGCCATAATGAGTTAAAAGAATAAAGCAAAGGGTGACTGACTCGATGACCGAATTGTTTTTGTGTTTTTACAAGCATTGATACTATAATAAAATAAATGGCATTATGAAATTATAAGGCCCTGGGTAAGTAGATTGTTCTTACCATGTGATAAAATGAATGTGATGTTAGGATTATAGGAGAGTGATGCTATCATTATTCTTGCAATGCTATCGTGACATAAGGGTAAGGGTGTTGTTATTTTCGTGGATTGTTGCTGGAATTGTAATGTTATGGATAACATAAAATCCTTATAGGAGTGTGTAAAGAAATGGTGATTGAATGTGTAATAAGGTGAATGTAATGTGTAAAGGTAACGATAAGGTAAAACATTGCTTGAATTATGTGAGAGTAGTGTTGCCTTAAGAAATGGAGTGTGAATGTTAGGGTTAATTAACATATAGAAAATGTCATGGATATTAGTGCAATGTTAATTTAATTTTATGGCTATTAGTGTTATTATGGTGTACTTAACAATTAGGTAAAGAATGTGGTATTGATATCAATATTTAGGGTAAGACTAGTTTTCATTTTCTCTTGATGATCATGAGAAAAAAGGGGGAAAATTTAATGTAATGTGTTGATTTAAGTTAATGCTAATGTATGGTAATGATTGTTAAGATAATGGCATGGCCAGAAGGTGAATTAAATCAGCTTAGGTACAGTTGCTTTTGTTTTATATTGGTTAATGAAATAGTTATGGTTATCTTCCCATAGATCTAGATATTTATATAATCGAATGAATATGACGTAATGTAATAACATGTTAGATTTTTTAGAAGAGAGATATTGTTGTTATCATTATGGTTATGTGGTTGAATGTTGTCGAATCTGTTAAACTTATAAAAACGCAAGGCCTTAAACTATGTACAATCAATCTTTAGGATTTAGTATTGGGGAATCAAAATTAATTGTTTTACATTCTTTTAGGGGTAGATTGGCAGCTAGTGAACTAATGGTATTTACAAGCAGTAATGGATCAGAAATATAATGCTAGTTGAGTCGTGGATAATGCCTCGTTCTAATGATGGTTGGTTGCTGTCAGAGTTCTTTGGATTGCGCTTTCCGTAGTGGTCATGGTTTTATTTAAGTATTATGGTACTCGGTTGTAATCATTTGTATTGCTTGGTCTGCATGTGTCGGGCGGGATGTAGAAGTCTCCTCGTAGCCTTAGTACATAGGTCTACAGGTGTGATTATTTCATGTAAAGAATCCAGTGCTGTATCAAGAGCCTCGAGCCCTTTAAAGGTAGGGTTTCCACTCTTGCGACACACCTGCCGGAGATTACTAGTTTCTGCCTGAGCAGTCGGCCAGGAGCCTATCTAATCTTCTTTCGAGAAGACATAAGACTAAAAGCCCTGCTTTTCTGTGCAGAAATAGTAAACTCTACTGTTGGATTCTTCCATCTGTTACTGTACTGTACTTAACACATGGTGTCGTTTTCTGCTTACAACTGCTAGTTGTACGCCTTATGTCTAGGGGCGTTTATTACTTTTTGTCACTGTGATATGTCGGGGTCGTCTTGTTGTGTTCGTATTGCTTGCATCTTGTTCTAGGTCGGGCTACTAGTTTCTGCCTGAGCAGTCGGCCAGGAGCCTGTCTAATCTTCTTTCGAGAAGACATAAGACTAAACGCCATGCTTTCCTGTGCAGAAATAGTAACCCTAACACCTTGGATTCTTCCCTCTGTGTTCTTACTGTTCACCCCCAGTATGTCTTAATGTTTGTGTTGTGCGCCTTATGCCTATGGTCGTATATTGTTGCAGTTACTCGTTGTGTTCCTTCAGTCTTCTTGTGCTGAACATCGCAGTTGCGTCTTGTTGGTTGTCAAGTGGCGACGTAGATTCAAGTGTGTTTGTTACTTCTACACGAGCGCACACCCCTTAAAAAAAAAAAAATGCACCTATTCTCAGAGTTGTTGTCGTAACGAGGAGGTCATTACACTTGTCTAAATTATAAATTAGCCATTAATTTACAATCAATAGACATTAAATACAACCAAATTAGCAAGTTTAAAATATGCAATCCAATCTTTACTCACCAATCAAATTTAAATCATTAACACAACCTATAGGGTCACATCTATTTTAATCCAAATCTCCTTCCAACTAGCCATTAATCTTGATAACAATAGTAACAATCTTAAAGTAGAATGCTACCATTAAAATAAATAATAAAGCAAATAAAAAGGCATTTAACAAGACAAGTAACCTATCAATTAATATATTACTAACAACACTAACTACGTCAAGGCAAAAAACATCAATGAAACATTTATTAACTCAATAAATTACAGCATGTATCTAACTTTACTAAACGTACCAAAATGACAGATGTCTGCAAACATTAAAGGAATCGGCTGAGAGGGGTAAATGCCATAAAGACATAAATTCGACGAGAGACTAAGGCCACACTCCAAATTAGGTATTACTGCCATATGCCATTAATAATATTCACTACCAGGTAAAGGTAAATACTCAGGGAATAAACGCCGAAGCATTTAGTTGGCTGTCCAGAACTGAGGTCATTACAGGTTAAGGGCGTAGTCAGCAATTAGGAACTCATGGCCAATCGAATGCAACACAACCCACCATTAAAGGTGATCTGGGGGGGGTGAATGGATAGAAAATCGCAGGCATCAAACGAAGGCAACACGAGGTCAACAAGGCGGCGACACAGTCAACTTAAACAGGAAGAATCATTGTAGAGAAATGTCCAAGAAATCGCCTTGCTGTCATCAATTACTAACCAAATCGCGGTGGGGGTAAATGGATTTTCTGGACGCAAGGAAAAGTACTACAACCAGACATGGGTATGATAGGAAACCCGAGAATCAATGCAAATAAAAAGGTGGTACAAATCATGGTCATTAAACTATTAAACTCACTGTCAATCTGTGATCAACACACCATCTAAGGAAGGATTAACCGTTGTCCAGTCAAGACGGATATGGCTATGCTTTAACAAAAATTGAAGGAAAAAAAAAATGGGCAGAGATCTATATCTACTCTCTGCCTTACCATGGAGGAAAATCATAGGCCATCACCCAAATCACAGGCCAGAAATTAATGGCAATTCGTGGGCAAACACAAAAATCTCAGTCAATATTTTAAAGGTCAAACATGGGAGTTTAAGTCGTGTAAAAATACAAAACAAAAACTGTGCAATAGAATCCGTGACAGTCAATTCGTAGTCGAAAAATGGGCAATTAAATCGTTGGCAGAGAAATCGGTATTAGTAGCGAATGAAATCCTTGACAGTAAGAATGGTGAATACAATCAATGCAAACCCAACGCAGATAGGAATTTAATCGTTGTCCCTAACAGGATACCAACACCACGTAGGCTGAAAAGATACCAACGTTATCTAATCCCAGGGTACCAAAATAAAATGTAGGTTTAGAAGTTAAAGCATTTTTTTCCTCTCTTTTTCTTTTTTTTTCCAAGATGCCCAAAAACGTAGATTGAAACTAAATTCCATTACGTTCCAGGATACCAATGTGTAAAAAAAAAAAATGCGGAGTGCGATTAAATCTTTTAATTACCAGGATATCAATAAAATTGCAGGCTGAAATTAAATCCTTACATTACCAGGATGTAACATCCTGCTCTGGCACACTGAGCGAACTTATTCTTTGAGGACACTTGCTCGCAAGTGATCCGGATTATTATGCTATTAAAACATTTGACTTTGATTATGATGCGTTATGGGTAGATGACATGTTTTTTTACTACATTGACATAGATAGGTGCTATTGACTCGGTTTTACTAAGTGTGCAGGGTTTTGGACCTTGAGGATGCAGAGGCATTGATGGAACCCCTTGGACTCTGGATCGAGTTAGGGAGTGTGCCATTGGAGTTTGATTGTTTTACTGTGATATTAGTGCATCTGACTAGATGATATGATATGGATGTGTTCTGACATGATTTGTTGATGATGCAAGCTGATGATAGCTTGCCGACCAGACTCACATATGGAGTAAAGGGGTCACACACGACTACTAGAGATGTGAGGGAGATGTGTGGATAGTAGCCCTGCCTTATCCTACTACCACTCCCGCCGTGGCTCAAAATGTAGGTTAACGATTACCTAGCTCGAGAGGACCCACGATGCCATGAGGGTAGACTGCGATAGTCACTCACGATGATTCTAAGGGGCACACAATAAGGCGGGGGCCTTATTCCTTAGAATCCCTTAGTCTCCCACAAGTTCACCTGGTGGAGTGTTGACTCCAGGGGTTATTGATGTCTACCAATCATTCAAGAGGCAAGTGTCACCCTTGGAGCACGTAGTGTGTCCTGAAGGGCACGTCGCGCAAAGGAACAGATGAGGCGAGTGGAGCCCTTGGTGAACTTAGTGCGTCTTGAAGGGAATGTCGTGTTGATGATGATAGAGGGATGAACCTAGATGGCCCTAAGGCAAATAACAGGTTAAGAAATTTTAAAACAATTTCCCTAATTAAATGTCTCCCAATACGAAATCTAAGTACTAAGTCTAAAATTTCGCTAGGGGTAAAATTTTGTCTACCTTTAAAAAACAAAAATAATGAAAAAAATAAATAAAATAAAGAGATAAAATAAAATAAAATAATAAAATTTAAAATAAAAACCACTTAAGTAATAATTATGGTCTTCATAAAATTTTGTAACATAAAGGGAGTAAGAAATTAAATTATTCATAAGAAATAAAATCTGTGGATATAAAAAGTAAACAGGGAATTGATAATTAAAAAAAATAAAAATAAAAATTGCACTTGTTATGAGAGGTTGATGTCGTGACGAACGGGAGGTTGTCATATATGGTATCAGAGCGGGTTCAACCCGTGACTTGGGATTGCTACGGCTTTCGTTGATATGATCGATTATACTATTGTTGATCGAATTGACTTGTGTGCATGCAGGTAATCATGGTTAGAGGATGCTGTGGAGGCAGACGACGGGGTGCTAGGGGAGGAGGCGTGACACCTCTAGTAACATCCACGCCTGAGGAGTCTAACCCTCAGGGAGACGAGCAGGTTCTCGGACAGGAGCAGATAGCAGTTGGCGATGTGGTCGGACTGATGAGATATTTTCAGTGCATGCCCGAGGCACTAATCAGTCGTTTGGACAGAGATGAGGCCAGGGCACTGGCACCTATTGAGGTTCCACAGTGCACTTCGGTCAGTACTGGTAGCATTCACCATGAATTCGAGAAGGTCAAATTTCCTGAGTTCTGTGGTGCCCCGGACGACGTAGTCGCTGAGGCATGGTTGGAGAACATGGCGATGTGCTTCACACTTTGCGATTACACCTCCAACATGAAGGTCCACATGGCGGTATTTCAACTGAAGGGGAGCGCTCTTCTATGGTGGAAGACACTCCTACCACAGCTGAACATGGTCGTCGAAGACGTGTCATGGGAATTGTTCGAGGAACGGTTCCGAGAGAGGTACCTTTCAGAAAAATTCATTGAGCGTCATCTCAATGAGTTCAATGCCTTATGACAAGGAGGTCAAACGGTACCCGAGTACGAGGCCCATTTTATGGAGCTACTCCGGTATGCTCCGCACCTTAACACTGAGAAACTTAAGGTCAATAGGTTTTTGTTTGGCCTTAACGACAACCTACATGCAAAGGTTATGATTTTGATGCCTCAAACCTTGCATGATGTCGTCAAAAAGGCCCTCATAGCAGAGGAGGAGCTTATCAGCAGGGGTCAGACCAGGAATCCAGCAAGACCAGCAGGGAAAGCTTCATCTAGAGCACAGCAGCATCAGACACCAGTTAGACATATGCCAGGATATCGTGGCTTCCAGAGGGGATCCCCTTTCACTACACCTTGGCGACCGATGCCTCAGGAGCAGACACCTTATCAGGGACCACAGCATCAGCAGTAGTGTCACCCGCACCAACAACAGTTTAGGCCTATTCAGCAGAACAGACTAGGATTCCAGGTCGATGGGTCGTCATATTCTACTTCTGGTACCAGGACTACTGGGCTGAAGAAGGGGTGTTGGACATGTGGGGAGCCACACTACCAGCGCGACTACCCTGTGGAGAGGACCAGAGTGTCTGGATCAGTTGGACCCACTACCATGGGAAATATGGGCAAGACCCATCAGATTCATGTAGCGGTGAATAACTGCCAGGAAAAGCACCAATCGACTGTGCTCGAGAAGACAGGTACCGTCGCTGACCAAACCCTTAGTATTTTGATAGATCCCGGTGCTACCAAGAGTTTCATTTCTGGTGCAGCACTAAAAAGGATTAAGGTAAAGGCAGTCGAATAGGATGAGTTTAGCTTCATGGAGATGGCTTTGGGAGCCAAATAGAAGGTTGGAGGAAAGGTTACGGGCTGTGTCCTTAACCTGGGAGAGTTTTTCATAAGGCCCAACATGTACGTCATGAACTTAAGATCTTATGATGTCATGATTGGTATGGAATGGTAGGAATCGCATGAGGCGATACTCAACTCTAAGACGAAACATTTGAGCTTGATCGATGATGAGGGACAGAGACGTGTGATTGTAGGATGGAACCAGTAAGTTTCCCTGAGGTTCATCTCTTCCTTACAGCTACAAAAGAGTATGTGCAAGGGGTGCAAGCTTTATGCGATCCTTGCGGTTAATGAGAAGGGAGAAGCGAAAGGTCTAGAACACATTCAAGTGGTGAGAGAGTTTGTGGACGTGTTTTCGGAGGATTTACCTGGGATGTCGCCGAAGAGGGAGTTGGAGTTTACCATAGAACTAAAATCAGGGACTGAACTGATAGAAAGAACGCCTTATTGGATGTCGACCCCGGAGCTACAAGAGTTGAAAATGCAACTGAAGGAGTTGTTGGACCTGGGACTGATATGTCCTAGTGTGTCACCATGGGGTGCACCTCTTATTTTCATACGAAAGAAGGATGGATCATGGAGGCTTTGTATTGACTACTGTCAAATGAACAAGGCCACGATCAAGAATCAGTATCCATTGCCAAGAATTGATGATTTGTTCAATCAAATGAAGGGTGCAACAGTGTTCTCCAAGATCAATTTGCGATCAAGGTCTCACCAATTATGGATCAAGGAGGATGACGTCCCTAAGACTGCCTTTAAGACGAGTTTTGGACATTACGAGTTTACTATTTTACCATTTGGACTGACAAACACCCCAGGGGTATTTATGAGTTTGATGAATGGGGTTTTCCGCGAGTACTTGGACAAGTTCGTCCAAGTATTCATTGATGATATTTTGATTTACTCATGGACGATGGAGGAGCATGATGAACACTTGCGCTTGGTACTACAATGTCTGCGAGAGCACAAATTGTATGGGAAGTTTTCAAATTGCTCTTTTTACCAATTGAAGATTCACTACTTGGGGCATGTCATCTCCGACGAAGGCATCGTCATAGATTCAGCAAAGGTCGAGGCTATTATGGAATGGCCTGCACCGATGAATGTCCTGGAAGTGCGTAGCTTCATGGGTTTAGCAGGATACTATAGATGGTTCGTCGAGGGATTTTCAAAGATAAAAAATCTGATCATGGAGTTGCAAAAGAAGAACAAGAAGTTTGTTTGGACCGAGAAATGCGCGGAAGCATTTCGGAGGCTCGAGGAATTGTTGACAACCGCACCAATACTAAAGGTCCCGGATATGGACGTGGATTTCTTGGTATGCACTGACGCATCCAAGGAAGGCTTAGGCAGAGTCTTAATGCAATATAGACGAGTGATTTCTTACACTTCGAGGAAACTTAGAAGACATGAGGAGAACTATGCGACGCATGACTTGTAGTTGTTAGCCATCGTATATGCCTTGAAGGTTTGGAGACACTACGTTGTTGGATGAAAATTTGAGCCAAAGACTAATCATTGTGGACTACAACACATATTTATGCAAAGTGACTTGAACACGCAACAATGACATTGGTCGAAATTTATTAGCAAGTACGACTTCGATATTACTTACATAAAAGGAACAGTGAACCGAGTGGCGGATGCATTGAGTTGGAGACCATGCATATTTTCAGTGTTGACTCTTCAGACGAATCTACGTGAAAAGATTCTAACTTTACAGCGTAACGATGACTGGTACAAGGAAGTCGAGGGTTTTATCGGACAAAACACAATGATGGTACCACGATTTGAGGGATTTTCATTTGATAGCGATGGCTTATTGAGGTTTAAAAATTGAATCTACGTACCGCCAAACGATGAGTTGAGGATGTTGATCCTGAGCGAGGCTCATAGAGCAGTTTACATGGCTCACCCGGGAGTCACGAAGATAAGGGCAGATCTTAAATCCTTATTCTTCTGGAAGGGAATGAAGGCCGACATAGTCAACTATGTGGCCAGATGTCTAGAATGTCAGCAAGTAAAGGCTGAACATAGACACCCAACAGGATTACTACAACCACATGCTATTCCGGAATCGAAATGGGAAGTTATTTCGATGGATTTTATTGTTGGATTTCCACAGACGGCAAGGAGACATGACTCGATTTTCATAGTAGTAGACACTTTGACGAAGAGTTCTCACTTTATTCCTGTGCGTATGACGTATCAGGAACCTGACATAGCTAGAGTTTTCATCAGTGAGATCGTGAGGCTGCATGGCGTGCCTAAGAGGATTATATCCGATCAAGGATCAGTGTTTACTGGACGATTTTGGATGAGTTTCCAAGAGGCCTTGGGAACCCAACTTAACTTTAGTACTGCGTACCACCCGGAGACTGATGGGTAGACTGAACGAATGAACCAGACCTTGGAGGACATGTTGCGCATGTACGTGATGGACCAATAAAAGCGTTGGGAAGAATTCTTGCCTCTAGTAGAGTTCGCTTACAACAATAGTTACCAGAGCACCATTAAAATGGTTCCTTTCAAATTTATTTATGGGCGACCATGTCAGCTTCCTTTGAGTTGGGATCGGCTTGAGGATAGGGTCCTAGTGGGACCATAAGCAATCCAAGAAATGGAAGAGAAAATGAAAACAATAAGACAAAGGATTAAAGAAGCGCAGGATCAACAAAAGAGTTATGACGATGTGCACCGTGTCGACCTTAGTTACGAGGTCAGCAATTGAGTCTTCTTGCGGGTTAAACTGCATAAGAGTTCGATCAAGTTTGGGAAGGGAGCTAAACTCTCTCCTAGGTTCATGGGCCCTTTCAAGATTTTGGAGAGAAAGGGGCCCATGGCCTATCGACTAGCCTTGTCTGATTATTTGAGGCATATGCACAATGTTTTTCATGTATCTGTTTTGAGACATTATATTAGTGATCCTACACATGTTATTGACATGAGTTCCTTGCAGGTATCGGACGAGGGAGCGCTCACGGCTGAGCTGGTCCCCATCTTGGATCATCGTGCTCGACAACTATGATGTTGAATGGTAGATCAGGTCAAGGTCTAGTGGGACAATTATAGTCTGCACTCGGCAACCTGGGAGGACGCATATGATATGCGTCAGCAGTTTCCATTTTTGTTTGATGGATAGACATATGATACTGTGATACACTGTATTCAACATTTATATTGTGAAACTTCAGGATGAAGTTTAGACCAAGAGGGGGTGTATGTAACATCCCTCTCTGGCACACTGAGAAAACTTATTCTTTGAGGAAACTTGCTCGCAAGTGATCTGGATTATTATGCTATTAAAACATTTGACTTTGATTATGATGCGTTATGGGTAGATGAAAAGTTGTTTTACTACATTCACATAGACAGGTGCTATTGACTCGGTTTTACTGAGTGTACAGGGATTTGGACCTTGAGGATGCAGAGGCATCGATGGAACCCCTTGGACTCCGGATGAATTTAGGGAGTGTGTCATTGGGGTTTGATTGTTTTACTGTGATATTAGTGCATCTGACTAGATGATATGATATGGATATGTTCTGACATGATTTGTTGATGATGCAGGCTGACGATAGCTTGCCGACTAGACTCACGTATGGACTAAAGGGGTCACACACGACTGCCAGAGATGTGAGGGAGAGGTGTGGACAATAGCCCTGCCATAGCCTACTAGCACTCCTGTCGTGGCTCGAACTGTAGGTTAATGATTACCTAGTTCGAGAGGACCCACAATGCCATGATTACAGACTGCGACAGTCGCTCACAATGATTCTAAGGGGCGTGCAATAAGGTGGGGGCCTTATTCCTTAGAATCCCTTAGTCTCCCACAAGTTCACCTAGCGGAGTGTTGACTCCAGGGGTTATTGATGTCTACCAATCAGTCAAGAGGCAAGTGGCACCCTTGGAGCACGTAGTTCTTCCTGAAGGGCACGTCGCGCAAAGTAACAGATGAGGCGAGTGGCACCCTTGGATAACCTAGTGCGTCCTGAAGGGCACGTCACGTTGATGATGATAGAGGGATGAACCTAGATGGCCCTAAGGAAAATAATAGGTTAAGAAATTTGAAAACAATTTCCCTAATTAAATTTCGCCAAGTACGAAATCTAAGTACTAAGTCTAAAATTTCTCTAGGGGTAAAATTTTTTCTACCTTTAAAAAAAAAAAAAAAATTAAATAAATAAATAAAGAGATAAAATA
>ML804253.1:111948-122824 GCA_009831015.1 Picea engelmannii | reverse complement strand
CCACATTTAAGAGCTTTCTAATTTTAAACTGAATTAGCAATTTCATAATAGGGAAAGCCTTTAAAACTTGTAAGGGAATCTAGGGACACCTAGGAGTGATTCTAGGAGTAACTCTAGGTGGGTGAGGGAAATAAAGATAATTAGTTAATTAAAAAAATTAATTTATGGATGAATGTAGGGGATGGGGGACACTTGTACGGAGAGGAAATTTTAGGAATTTATTTTTAAAACTTTAATTAAATAAGATTTTAGGAATGAAAGGACGTTCGAAACTCTATAAAATAAAGGAAGGAGAAGGATGAAGGATCATCTTCTGTTTGCATAACGTTACGTTGCAGAAATATCGACTTGACTGATTTACTTGTGGAAGTTGGGTTACCCAGCTCGGAGAGGAGTGGTAGCTCGACTTTGCGAGGCAAGCTGGGAGCTAGACTAAACCCATGGATAGTGTGTGTGGCCCCTTTGCGGCTCGGGGGGCTAAGGTGGAAGAAGAGTACCCCTAGCATTGGCTGGAAGGTACCGATGAGGTCTCGACGTTCGGTGAGCGGGAGTTGCACGGAGCGCGGGATGACATTTGAAGCGGGCGATCAGGCAACGGTACGCCATTTTTATTTGTAGAGTAAAATACATTAGGACTTATGCTTGGATCTGCATGTTGATTTGTAAATGGATTGGATGTTTAGATTGATAGCGGACCCCTTTTTCTTAGACTAGCTGATTGTCTAAATGATGATTTCCCATGGCCTTCATCCCCGCATAACTCGATAGCCCTGTGGTTGACTGTGACCCTTGCAATTGATTTTCTTTTCATCCCTAGCACGCGAGTCCTCGCCTAAGCAGTCGGCCAGGAGCTTGATCTACGGTCCTCGCCTTAGCATTAAAAGACCTATGGATCTCAACGCCCTTCTTTTCTATGTGAGGATGGTGAAGAGAAAGATGAACTCATCTGTCTACCTCTATTATTGTCCTTGGTTGATTGTTGTTATGCCCTCTTGGGATTTAGCTTGTTCATTGCTACATTCTTCTACTGTTTTTCCTTTTCAACCTGGAGTCATCGCCTACACTCTTCTTGGTTGCATGGTTATAGATAGGGGCTATGGTAGCCTGAAGCCCATCCAGGCATTTTAATGGATGAGAGTTCAATTTCTTTTGTCAGATGACTAGTAATGAGCCGAGTTTTCATTTAGTTTTTGTTTATTATTTTTTTTTAAACTGCCAATAGAATCCTTGAATTAGCATTTCGTTTCATCCTTCTGTTTAGACCCTTGAGTTCTCCCACCTCTGTCTGCGTTATATTGCTGGTTATTGGCTCTGTGTTTTAAAGGGTAGAAGGCATTTTCCTTACTGAAACATGGCTCTACCCTTTTACATTTAAATTGACTGTGATTCCTCATATTAATGGCCTTGGGGTCTGCATCCTGCATTTGCTTTACTGGTGTGTCTTGACTGAGCGATTTAATTTAGGAATATTATTAATTTAGGAATATTTTACTCCAACTTGTTTTTTTTATTATACCCGAGATATTTATAGTAAACACTTGTGTTTTCTTTTAATTGTCAGACAGGGTTAATGACCCTGCGTTACTCATTGATTTCTGGATAATGTTGATATTGGGCCTTTGCGTATGCATCTCCATTGCTCTGTGCTCACAACCTTGGCCTGCATTGTTCGTTGCCTACCAATGTGTCTCTTGAGCATTTTTTCTTCTGTGAAAAACAAAACAAAAACGTTTCCTCTTAATATGGCGCCCTCGAACTAAAGGAACCAATCCATTCCCTTCCTCATGCTCGCAGCCTTCCATTGCATGTATGAGTCTTCTGTTTTTGTTGTTCCCATACCTTCAGGCATAAATTCGCATCCACGTTCACTGTGAGAGGGTAGTCGCTGTCGGTCTCCTTTTTTTCAACCTTGACTCGCTCCTTCTGAATTCGGTTATGCACACCTGTGTTCTCAGAAGTGCTTAGCCATGGAACCAGTAGACCCATCAGACATGAATTTAATCAGTTATGTCAAGATCTTAGGCGTTCTGTCTTTGCTATTCTGTCAGTGAATTTCAGTGACACCTTATCCCTTTTAGTGTACTATGTGGATACTAGTACCTTGGCGTTTCCAGGAAAACACGTTCAAATTCCGTTCCTGGCAACGATGCCCATCCTCCTTAAAATTTTAGTTGATTCTAGAATGTTAGCTACATGTTATATCTAGCAATGTTTTTCACTTTAGATAAGAAACAAAAAAAAACAATCTAATCCTTCAATTCAAACTTAGGAGCAACTTTCTAATTTAAGCAATTTTGTTCCTTAATTACATAATTTAGTAACTTTACTCCTTTTGGTTAATGATCTGAAACACTCCCTTATTTTATGCCGAAAATTGTGTGCCTAGGTAATGTAAAGAAGTGGAGCCCGTGCCCTTGAAAAAAAAAAGGGATAATATAAAATAATTATAAAACTTTAATTTGTAACTATACTCACTCCCAGTGCAATTTTTGTCCCTACTTGCACTTGCCACAATGCATGTTTCAGCGCCTTGTTAATGTTGGTAAATGTGTCAATGGAATTGGTATGTGTTAATGTAGTCAGACTAATGCTGGAATGTATTGAGTTAATATTGTCTCCATGATGTTTCCTGCCATGACGTAGTTAGTATTGTTAGTGGTATATTAATTGATAGGTCATTTATTATTTAATGCCATGTTATTAAATGCCTTGGTAAATTGATGTGTGATAAGGGCTTTTATTATTGCTTCATGGTTTATTTTAAATGGTAGCCTTCTAGTTTGAAATGGATGCTATTGTCATCAAGATTAATGGCTAGTTAGAAGGAGTGTTGGATTAAAGATAGGTTTCATATTTCACCTTGCTAGACTGGTTACATTTAATGTCCATTTTCTTAGTGGCTCATTTATAATTTTAGTCAAGCTAGTTAGCCTACAATTGACGTTACTTATATTTTTAACCATGTCGAAGTTCAGACTGGCTTATTGGATTCTATTTAATGTTGATTTAGATGGCACCTTAAGACAATGTGGATGCAATATTGATGGTTTTAGTTTCTCGATTCTTGAGAAATGGATTGTATGTCTTGAATGATAGTCATAGATGTTGGGTTTCTTCTGCATCGAGATTTATGTAGTAGATGGTGGCTCTAGAAAATTAGTTTTGTTCATCTAGTTTATTTTTGGTTGATGGCCTTAAACTTATTTATTTCTTGTGCACCTGAAAATCGGTATTAGTAGGGAATGAAATCCTTGACAGTAAGAATGGTGAATACAATCATTGCAAACACAACGCAGATAGGAATTTAATCATTGTCCCTAATAGGATACCAACACCACGTAGGCTGAAAAGATACCAACGTTATCTAATCCCAGGGTACCAAAATAAAACACAGTTTTAGAAGTTGAAGCATTTTTGTCCTCTCTTTTTTTTTTCCTTTTTATTTCCAAGATGCCCAAAAACACAAATTGAAACTAAATTCCGTTATGTTCCAGGATACCAATGTGTAAAAAAAATAATGCGGAGTGCGATTAAATATTTTCATTACTAGGATATCAATAAAATTGCAGGCTGAAATTAAATCCTTACATTACCAGGATAACAATCCAACGTAGCCAACAGTAAGGGAACGCAAGGGTCCAATGGGATAAGCCATTGAAATGATCGCAGGGAAAACCAACACGACGCAAGAATTCCATATGCGGAGGTACTTTTGCTAGAGGGCGCAAGACAAAAGGACAACAACAGAGGTAGACGGCGGATAGGTTCATCCTTCGCTTCATCATCCTCGCATAGAAAAGCAGGGCGTTGAGATCCATAGGTCTTTTAACGTTAAGGCGACGACCATAGATCAGGCTCCTGGCCGACTACTCAGGCGAGGACTGGTGAGCTAGGGACGAAGGCTAAACAACTGCGAAGGTCACAATCCACACAGCAAGGTGGTCAAGACGTGCGGGAAAGTAAGCCATGGGAGTCAATCTATCATCGAGCTAGGCTAAGAAAGTTTTAGAAAACCATCTAGACAATCAGTCACTTACCCAAGTAAAAATGCATATTCAAGCAAGGGTTCTAAAACTATTTATCATACAAATGAAGAAAGCGTATCGTTGCCTAATCAACCACTCTAAATGGAATCCCGCACGCTCCGTGAAACTCACGCTTGCCGACTGGAGAGACTTCATCGGTACCTCCCAGCCAATGCTAGGGGTACTCTTCTTCCCCCTTAGCCCCATGAGTCGCAAAGGGGCCACACACTCACTATCCAGAGATTTTTTCTAGCTCCCACCTTGCCTCGCAAGGCTGAGCTACCACTCCTCACCGAGTTGGGTATCCCAACTCCCACAAGTTAAGTCAGTCGAGTAGATATTTCTGCAGCGTAACATTATGCAAACAGAAGATGCTCCAACCTCCATCACCTCCCTTCATTATATAGAGTTTTGTGGTTCCTTCTTTCCAAAAATTCTCTTTAGTTAAGTTTTTATAATTAAATTCCTAAAATTTCCTCCCCGTACAAGTGTCACCCATCCCCTTCATTTCTCCATAAATTAACTTCTTTAATTAATTAATTATCTTTATTTCCCTCACCACCTAGAGTTACTCCTAGAATCACTCCTAGGTGTCCCCAAATTCTCTTACAGGTTTTAATAACTTTCCCTTTTATTAAATTGCTAATTCAGTTTAAATTAGAAAACTCTTAAATGGTAGATTCTTTACTAAGTTTGACCTTCTGTTTTTTCCCTTATGTTCCCCTTTTTCCCTTTTTATGTTCACCTCTTTTCCTAGTTTCCTAAAATTTTAGATTTTCCCTCTTTCCCCTTTTTAATTAGAACTCAAAAAGGTAGGTGTGGACTTTAACCCTTTTTCCCTTTTATCTTTTAATTAATATAATTTAAATTATCAAAAATAATAAAACAGTTAATTCCCTTTTTAAATTTTATTTCAATAGATTTGTTTTTTTATGAATAAATTAATTTCTTACTCCCTTTGTGTTACAAGATTTAACGAAGATCATAATTATTATTGATGTTGTTTTTATTCTTCTTATTATTATTATTGTTATTTTTATAGGTAGACAAAATTTTACCACTAGCGTAATTTAGACTTAGACCTTAAATTTTTGTACTGGGCGACATTTAATTAGGGAATTTGTTTTTAAAAATACTTAACACGTTATTCGTCCTAAGGCCATCTAGGTTCATTCCTCTATCATCAACAACGTGACGTTCCCTTCATGATGCACTAGGTGCTCCAAGGGTGCCACTTGCCTTAATATGCTTCCCTTGCGCGATGTGCCCTTCAGGACGTACTACATGCTCCAAGGGTGCCACTCGCCTTAATATGTTTCCCTTGTGCGACGTTCCCTTTAGGCCGCACTACGTGCTCCAAGGGTGCCACTCGCCTCTTGACTAACTTGGTAGACATCAATAACCAATGGAATCAATACTCCGCCAAGTGAACTTGTGGGAGACTAAGGGCCTCTAAAGAATAAGGCCCTCACCTTATTGCACACCCCTTAGAATCATCGTGAGCGACTGTCGCAGTCTGCCCTCACGGTATTGTGGGTCCTCTCGAACTAGGTAAACGTTAACCTACAGTTCGAGCCACGGCGGGAGTGCTAGTAGGTTGTGGCAGGGTTGTTGTCCACACCTCTCCCTCAACATCTCTGGTAGTCGTGTGTGACCCCTTTACTCCATATGTGAGTCTGGTCGACAAGCTATCGTCAGCTTGCATCATCAACAAATCATGGCAGAACATATCCATATCATATCATCTAATCAGATGCACTAATATCACAGTAAAATAATCAAACCCCAATGGTACACTCCCTAACTCAATCTGGAGTCCAAGGGGTTCCATCGATGTCTCTGCATCCTCGAGGTCCAAAATCCCGCACACTCAGTAAACTGAGTCAATAACACCCGTCTATGTCAATGCAATAAAACATCATGTCATCAACCCATAACGCCTCATAATCAAAATCAAAAGTTTTAATAGCATAATAATCCAGATCACTTGCGAGCAAGTGTCCTCAAAGAATAAGTTCGCTCAGTGTGCCAGAGAAGGATGTTACAGCCAAGGGAAATCAATTCAGAAAGACAACAACCAAGGGGATTCATTAAAAGTTCTCTATGGTTGGATCCACTAAAAAAATGTATTAGAACATTTCTTTAAGATTCCTTAAAAGTTCTATATGGTTGGATCCACAAAGACCACATATAATGTAATGCATTAGAATCCCCAAAACAAAGAGTTTAATCTTCATAACCTCACACACCCACTAATAACATCAACATGTTTTAATCACAACAAGGTGAAGGTGTTGCATGAACATGGATTATATGCCAAGCATATTAAATTAAATGTTGATCAGATAAATTTCAAGGAAAAACCAAATCTACACAAGTGTATATATTCTACAGGTTGAGGGAATGACTACAGTGAATATACTACCTATGTTTCACAGTTTGTTTTCTATTTGTTTTGCTATATTAATGCAGATTTTCCATATCATATTACAATGTAATATGTCATAACATATTAAAATGTAATATGTCATAACATATATTACTATATAACATATTACATTGTAATATGTTATAACATATTACGATGTAGTTGTATGTTACATTGTAGCATATTATTTCCTAGTAGCCTTGTCACACCTCGAGAATCAAACCTTCATAAGGTTTGACTTCTGGAAGTTCTTGGCAAATACAATGCACCAACAGTTTAAAGATTTTAGGGGTACCAGGTCATTTAGGTACCAATCTCACTTGATACATATGTTAATCCATCAAAAATACTCATATTAGGGTTATTTTAATTCAAGGATGGTGAATGACCATCCAACATGTTTCTCTCCCAACCATTGAGTGGTTGCCTATGGTATGTGAACATGTCACCAGTGAAGGTTTTTTGCAGTTTGTAAACTCTTTTATGTCTAAATTAGACTTTATTATCCACAATAAAGTATTTGTTATAATTATTCCTTTACTCAAAGGGTCACTACAATTGCAAAACAACATCAAAGTGGGAGACTAAATATGTATGTTTATAAATTATTTATTAATGTCCAAATATGTATGTTTATAGTATATTTTTTAAATTTAAATATGTATGTTTTAAAAAATTTCCATTGTATGTATATTACTCCTCCATTGTACTCTAATATTACATATGTAAAAATGGAATTATAAATTTAATTCCTACAGATTTGTAATTTTTACAAAATAAAAAAAGTTTGAAATAAAAACATGAACAGCTTGAAATTTTTATGAATTTTTTATAAAATACAAAATGTTTGAAATGAATATGACTTGGCAGAGGTGATCATTCACAATGTAGAGTTTATCAATAAAAATGCAGAGATGTACCCAAGTTCAAGCAATTTAAAACGCAAAGAGAAATTGAAGTTTTAATCATTCAAGTCCCACATGTACTCATTCATAAGAAGGCGTAAAGACTAATCATTAAACCATGAATCAATCAAATCAAAGATTAGTAAGGGATAGACAATAGAGAAAATGCTTATCCTTCACTCATCATCCATGCATAGAAAAACAAGGCATGTGAATCTATAGCTCTTTAAACACCAAAGTGACGACTGTCGATTCAGCTCCTGGCCGACTACTCAGGCACGGAATAATGACTAAAGGGATAAGGGATGGAAGATAAAACCACAATCTTTTCATAATAATCAATAAAACCCACACAAAGAATTCATTGAAATCAGAAGTTGGGTTCGCCAAGGGATTGTCATTCAACTCAGAGGTTTATCATTCACAATGCAGAGTTTATCAATAAAAATGCAGAGATGTACCCAAGTTCAAGCAATTAAAAAACACAGAGAGAAATCGAAGTTTTAATCAATAAAGTCGCAGAGGTACTTGTTCATAAGAAGGGGCAAAGACTAAAAAATCATCCATGAATCAATCAACTCAAAGATTAGTAAAGGGATAGACAATAGGGAAAATTCTTATCCTTCACTCATCATCCATGCACATAAAATAAGGGCATATGAATCTATAGGTCTTTAAACACTAAAGTGACGAACATAGATTCATCTCCTAGTCGTCTGCTCGGGCACAGACTGATGACTAAAGAGATAAGGTACAAAAGATAAAACCACAAATTTTTCATAATAATCAATAAAACTCACACATCAAAGTCATTGAAATCAGAAGTTGGGTTTGCCAAGGGAAATCAATTTAGTAAAACAACAAGAAAGGGGATTATAGATACAAGTTAATAATTTATTAATGGTAGGAATGAGTGATATATATATTAAAGAAGATGCAATTGAGTGATTCTTAATTGTCACAAAATTTATGGTGGTAATGAATCCTATTTCTACAAATAGTAATGTGAGTTTTAATGGCATATATATATTGAAGAAGATGCAATTGAGTGATTCTTAATTGTCACAAAATTAATGGTTCCAAATGGTAATGTCTAGAATGATGCTAATGGAGTATTTTAGGTGACATTCTTACATTATCTTTGTGATCTAGAAAATGCTTTTCTAGGATGTTTTGTTTTGAAATTTGATCATTCAATATATTTTCCATATTTTCTAACATGCATAGTTTACTTGCTATAGTGTATAATAGATTATGGTTGGATGGGATACTGCATAGGATCTTCTCAATAAATATGATAAATATTTGAGTGAGTTAAATTTTAAATATTTAATAATAATATTGTTTTTATATAAAGCAGGTCATTATTTCTAATTCTAAGACTTTTCGAAACTAACAATATTTTGAAAGGGGCATACAAAGAAGCTGAAAATAATGGTAGAAATGCACTATTAAGGGTATTACTACTATGATCAAAGCAAGTAGAACATGAATACAACAGGTATGTATGTTAGACATGATACAGCTTATTAGGATAAGAGCTAGTATTGAGTGCAAGTAAGGTAATCAAGCGTATTCGTACTAACCAATTAGCATGCTATGTTATCTGATCAGGGGATCAAATTTTGCTCAAATTTCAAAATGCTCGGAATGTGACGAAAATAGTGCCATTGCATCCGTCTCGTCTTCCTGATTCTGGCGGTATATTTACTTTTTCAAACGGACTCCGTATGGAGAAGATATCGTGATTTGTTCGTCAAGCTAAACAGGCAAAAAAAAATTAATGCTGATTGTACCAGTCCGTACGGTCTGACGTGGCAGGACCGTATGACCGTACAGTGGTGATGTGGAAGATGTTGATTGGTTGGCAATTGTCAAATCCGGGAGTGACACGTGTCTGTTGGATGGCAAATGGTATGAGGACACGTGGCCCAATCCATGGGCACCACGTGTCACTCATTGTTTGGGTGTGGTTGTTATGTAAAAATGTTTGGAGTCCGTGGGGTTCGACCCCCGGACCTCCCACACTGCATAGTCTTAATAAACTCCGACCAACCATTGGGTTACGCCATGTGCCTTGTTATATATGTCAACGCATATATATTTAAGTTTGATTGTTGTTTAAATGGAAAGGGGGGTCGGGTCGGGGCTAAGCCCCGACCCGTGGTCCTATTACATAAACATGTGACCATATTAATATGTATGCACGTGGTTGTTGGTGTGCGGGGTTTGGTATAGCCCACGGTTTTTACTATTGCCATATGACCCTAATCCAGAGCGCGGGAGGTTACATCCGTTGTAACGACTTAACCACCTATTTGCCAAGCATACGGTCCTATGAGCCATATGCCCAGGTGTCTAGGCAGTTAGGGGCTGGTGCGCCCTTAAACGTTCTACAATTTGCACCATTGAAGCGGTTGCGCCCGGTGCTGGGTTTTTACGCAATATAATGCGTGTGAGCCAGGTACAATCATGAAGGGTGCGTTTTGTAGATTCAAAGACAACAAGCTTGAAGAGGGGGACTTCCAGGAGGCCTAACTTCTTCGTTTTTCGACCGATTGAGGTGTCGAAAGAGCCCAGACAGGGGTTTTTGGACGCTCTGAAGCCATTGGAGCAGTCAGTTTGTCATTTTGAGCATTTTAAGACATTTTTTTGAGCATTTTAAGACATTTTTTTGAGCACTTTTTGAGCAATTAATAATAATGATCCATTGGAAACTGGACCAGGAGATGTAGCCCAAGAGAGGGGTGAACTCCTTTATCAATTGTTGTGCTTATGTGTTTATGTTCAATGATTATGCTGCTGTCTATGTGTAATTTTCATAAGTAATCCTTTAAATCTATGTGTTGCAAACTAATCCTTTTGCTTTAAACACATAATATTCACTTGCAATAATTTTCAAGTTTTTCAAGTCTTCTTCATTTTTAGATCAAGTTGGTATCAGAGCACTGGTTTTTCAAGACTTGATTGTTTTCAAGTTTTGTTTATGATGCTCACAAGGTTGAAACTCACAAGAGGAGAAGGTCAACTTGTGAAGCCAAGTTCTCATCCGACAAGGAGGAAGCAGATTCATTCACCGCAAGTTTCAGAGAGACATTCACCAAGCATGGCTCGTGCAGAAAGTCATGAACGTGTTCCGGCTGAAAATGAAGATCTCAGACAGACTGTCATGGAGTTGAGAGATATGATGAAGATCTTGATGGAACGGAACATAATGTCGCAGGGTGAAGGCTCCAACCCTTCAATGCATAAGGGAGGCGGTGGTGACAAAACTCCAGGTGAAAATGGAGGGAATGGTGCTTCTCCACCACCCTCTCCTCCTCCATCATCTTCTTCTTCTTCTTCTTCTACCAGTTTGAAACATCTTCCGAATTCTCCAACGGGGCATGGTAAAAATCCTTCGCAAATTCCTTCATTAAATCTTGATATAAAATTTGAATTGCCAATATACAATGGAGAAGTTAATGCTGAGAAGTTAGATAATTGGATACGTCAAATTGAAGTCTATTGTAGAATAC
>ML804253.1:55594-91322 GCA_009831015.1 Picea engelmannii | reverse complement strand
TGTTCAGATTCCTTCCATAGATGATTTTTCTCTAGAGTATCTAACAGAACTGCAGGAAGACACCATCCTTGACAGGAGAATGCGATCTTCGAAACGAGGAAATGTGGAGTATTTGCGAGTTGGTCTTAAAGGGACGAATCCAAACAAGGCCAAGTGGATTGAGGTTTGAAGGGTGAGGGAACTTTACCCTCATCTTCACATAGACTGAGAATAGTCTTTTGGAGGTCCAAAAGCTTCCCAATGGGGAGTTGTGATCAGGGGATCAAATTTTGCTCAAATTTCAAAGTGCTCGGAATGCGACGAAAACAGTGTCATTGCGTCCATCTCGTCTTCCTGATTCCGGTGGTATATTTACTTTGTCAAACGATCTGTTCATCAATCTAAACAGGCAAAAAAAAATTGATGTTGATTGTACCAGTTCGTACAGCCCGTACGGTCTGACGTGGCAGGACCGTATGACCGTACAGTGGTGATGTGGCAGATGTTGATTGGTTGGCAATTGTCGAATCTGGGAGCGACATGTGTCTGTTGGATGCCAAATGGTATTAGGACACGTGGCCCAATCCATGGGCACCACGTGTCACTCATTGTTTGGGTGTGGTTGTTATGTAAAAATGTTTGGAGTCCGTGGGGTTCGACCCCCGGACCTCCCACACTGCATAGTCTTAACAAACTCCGACCAACCATTGGGTTACGCCATGTGCCTTGTTATATATGTCAACGCATATATATTTAAGTTTGATTGTTGTTTAAATGGAAAGGGGGGTCGGGTCGGGGCTAAGCCCCAACCCGTGGTCCTATTACATAAACATGTGACCATATTAATATGTATGCGCGCGGTTGTTGGTGTGCGGGGTTTGGTATAGCCCACAATTTTTACTATTGCCATATGACCCTAATCCGGAGCGCGGGAGGTTACATCCGTTGTAACGACTTAACTACCTATTTTCCAAGCATACGGTCCTATGAGCCATACGCCCAGGTGCCTAGGCAGTTAGGGGTTGGCGCGCCCTTAACCGTTCTACGGTTTGCATCATTGGCACAATTGTGCCCGGTGTTGGGTTTTTACGCCATATAATGCGTGTGAGCCAAGTTCAATCATGAAGGGTGTGTTTTGTAGATTCAAAGATAGCAAGCTTGAAGAGGGGGACTTCCAGGAGGCCTAACTTCTTCATTTTTCGACCGATTGAGGTGCCAAAAGAGCCCAGACAAGGGTTTTTGGACGCTCTGAATCCATTGGAGTAGTCGATTTGTCAGTCTGAGCATTGTAAGACAGGTTTTTGAGAACTTTTTGAGAAATTAATAATAATGATCCATTGGAAGCCGGACCAGGAGATGTAGCCCAAGAGAGGGGTGAACTCCTTTATCAATTGTTGTGCTTATGTGTTTATGTTCAATGATTATGCTGTTGTCTATGTGTAATTTTCATAAGTAATCCTTTAAATCTATGTGTTGCAAACTGATCCTTTTGCTTTAAACACATAATATTCACTTGCAATAATTTTCAAGTTTTTCAAGTCTTCTTCATTTTTAGATCATTATTAGTAACTCCTAATCAATTTGTAACAACCACATCGTTAAGATTACAAGCGAAGAAGAAGTTCATTTTTTTTATTTGTTTTTAGGAAGGAAGGCTAAGATGACAACAGTTGAACCACACGATTGACGATGAACGCAAGCACGCGGTCCAGGCAACAAACAACTATGATTCCCCGCACTAGCACAAGAGAAACTGGGCGAAATGTTCATAGAGAAACAAGGGGAAACAATTACCTACCTGACGCAACAGTACCATGCCTACAAGCTAAGGGAAAACATCCCCCTACTAACAAAATGACCTTGATGACCAATGCCTAAAGCCTCAATGCGTGTGAACCAAACGCATGAAGGTGTTCAACCCGTGCACCAAAAGAAAACTTACAATGCTCAACAACACTCACATGGAAGGCACCGACTCCGTCCAAGTTATCATTCGTCGCTATCTAATAGGGCATGCCATGATCCCCTCATCAGGAATCATACCATCCCCAGGTGATAGACGCGTCAATAACCTTGGCACAATATAACCTAATGGGACCAAGAACTCAAGAAAACCAGAACACTAGGAGCCGAAACAACTGACAAGGATAAGATGCCCACACCCCAAGCAACCGGTCGACAAGATGCAAGATGGCATCATTCAAAGGAAGCACAAGATAATACAGGACTTCACCAACAACCTGACCATTAATCGAGTCTAAAATTAGTCAATAATTACCAATCTAAATTAACATAACTTACACCCTAATTTAGCATGTCTAAATTACAATTTAGTCAATACACGCCAATCTCATTTAACATTAATTACAATCTAAATTGGCAATTCTAAATTAATCACTAAATACCATCTAACTTAGCAATTAACCTCATAACAAACATTAACAATATCAATGTACAAGATGCAATTACCACACTTGCTAATGATATTTATTTACAAATTAGTCATTAATGTACCATCTAATTTAACATTAAATGCAAATCAAATGGAGGAAGTCTAAATTATAATTTGGTCATCAATGTACCATCTAATTTAACACTAAATGCAAATCAATTTAAGCAAGTCTAAATTACAATTTGGTCATCAATGTGACATCCCCCAAAATAAATTATTTTTGAATTCGAAAATTGTTAGGAAAATTATTTTGTTTTTGGTAAATTCGAATTTGGAAAAGTTTTTCCATTTATGGAAATTCCGAAATTCAAATTTGGTAAATTGTAATTAAATTATTATGACTGTTGGGAAGAGATCTGATTTGACCCAACTAGCTATTAGACTATGACAATTGTATGTAAACATAATATTTTATAATTATTGCAGGAGGACAATGGAACAACCATGTTGAAATCAGCTGACCATGACTCCATGAGTGGGGAACATGTTGGAACTACCTCATGGCTGATTGTTACATGTGGAAAATCAGGGATTTGGCCATTGGCAACCCCTAAAAATCAGGGATTTAGAAAGCTGCGAAAATTCCCAAGGGAGGGAAAAAAAACTAGGCAAGGATTTTGTGGGGATAAATAGCATATGTGAGGAGGCAGGACGTTGCCTAGTATGTTGGGGGAAACGAACTAGGGATTTCTTGATGTTATGAGCACTAACTTATGAGTGTGAGGCAAGGAGAAGACTATCGATAGAGGAAGACATTGCTGAAGAGGAGATTCCAAGTTTTCCCTCATGGATTCATGGTCAGGATAGG
This sequence comes from Picea engelmannii, assembly GCA_009831015.1. Lineage (NCBI taxonomy): Eukaryota > Viridiplantae > Streptophyta > Pinopsida > Pinales > Pinaceae > Picea > Picea engelmannii. Next base: position 88,083 of record ML804253.1, on the reverse strand, counting down.
GGGTGAACTGGGCAAGTGATTTGGCTTCCATGTTCTACGGTTGGGAGGAATGTGGATGTTCCTTTTGTTTTTCCAGTGAATCAGTTCAGATATGCTTCTCTACTTTCCCATCGCATTCGTGTCATTGGAACTATTGTATACATTTTCTATTCTAGATGCTTATCCTACTGTCATATGTGTTAGATAGAATTTACCGAATTATTGTAAATTATCTATGGTAGAAGTAGTTTGATTCGACTAAAGACTGTCCCTATATGAATTTCTGTGTGTTCTCTGTTGTAAGAACCATCTACTTTGTTAAAAGAATATGTCTATATTGATATTGAATGTGTGATCCATTGTAGTAACAAAATCAACGTATAAATGTATGGGTTATAAATAATATATATTATCTGTAGTAGTAAATAGAATTGAATATGTACGGTAAACTATGTTACATAGCCACTGAAAACCAATCGTGACAAGGGTAGAGTTAATCCTGCATAAAAAGATAATTTAACCATGAAAATTTCCAAGTGCAATCCTGGAATTTTCCACCTGTCATGATAGCACATGCGTTTTAGGTATTCACAGTCTGTGGCAAAATTTCAATCTGTGTAGACATTTAAACAAATCTGGAAATGAATCTAGGAGTATTATACTCATTGATATCTATACAAAACTATGACCGTGGAATTTATAAATAGGCTATAGAAGTTGTCGACAATGCAGCTATTAACTCATATAAATTATGATAAATATATATATACATAGTTACGCATATATATATATATATATATATATATATATATATATATATATATATATATATATATATATATATATATACGGGGTATGTGCATACAAATTAAGGTGTAATCTACTCTAAATAAGAGAATTTCAATGTCCGACACTAGAAAATTATGAATACAGATTTCATTATTAAATGTTCGAAACAAATCAGTGTACAGTCCTGCCTTCCCTGTAAATCGCATTATGGTTGTCTAATTTGAATATTTCAACAAATCCATGGTACAGAGACTATTAAAGTAAATTGCAACCACCAAATGATAGGACGGGAATTAAAATAGTTCTTTAGCCAAAAATTCAAAGATTTGTACATCTAAATATTTGGATCAAACAGTCTTAAATAAAAGACGTCGGTGTGATGACCAACATTCCTCCAAGTCCTTCAAGAACTTCTCTTATTGGAAACCAGAATACCTTTCTGAGCAAAATCTGATTTTCATCCAGCACAACATCCATGTAAACCTATAAAAGATCAAAGAATTTAAATCTTAGTAACAGACAGAGCTCAAACCAAACTCGAAATTAGAAAATCCTTGTAAGACATCGAAGTTATCAATGGACAAAACCTTTACTTATCTTGGATTTTCCATGGGTGTGCTCCAAATCCTAGTAGTGGCTCGTCAACAAACCGAAAAGGGGAGGAGTGAACACGATCAATCTGATGGGTATCCTCGCATCAAGCAGGGCCCCATCATTAGTTACAACATCCAATTCAAGAAAAGGGCTATACAAGAAAATATGATTTTCATAAATGTACGGTAGTTCCAACACTAATTCTGGAAACTTTAAATAGTGGAAGAATATAATCTAGTTGTACCGAGGAACAGACGAGACACAAAAAATATACTAGACAGAATCTTCGTAAGGAGATAAAATCGATACACAGTTAATATGAAAATGCCTAAAATTAAATACGGAATCGGTTTTAAAAAAAAAGGGGATTAATTTAACACAGAGTAATTCAGACATAATGAAAGAATGCAGTAAGTCAATACAAAGTCCATAAATGTTTACCAGTTACATGATATAAGACTCATGATCCCGAGAGGTATCACTAATTCAATATCTTTAGAATAAAATTATGAAAGGTTTATTCGGTTTTCTCTTTGAAGTTACGGGTTATTTGTGAGGATGGTGTACAATCGAAAGAATTCTTAGAGGCAGATGAACGGAGCTAGGTTGGGGAAAACATTATTTAAACACCAAACAGAGAATAACCAACCACGACAGGTAATGTTATCAAAGCCTACGAAATGAAAATTCATTTAACATGGACAAGGATATATTGCAATTTCAGTGTAATTCTCACCCTAATAAATTTAACTTCTGGAATGGAATGCGGGAAAGTCCTGCAAAACAATTCAATACCAAACGATGATACATAAAAGTGAATCAGAGCGGGAATGACATGCTCTAAAGGAAAACTACTTACGAAGCATCAAGAAAACAAAGGAATGATGTATCAAGCCCTTACAAAATTTCCTGAGTAGTTAAGAATACAGTAATGAAACTATGTATCAGTAGCGAGGAATTTCCAGAGTCCTGTCCTTGAGATTTGTCAATGAGAGAATAACTACTCATAGTCAGTAGAAACATTACGATGCGGTAATTAGAAGAGAAAAGAGAACTCAGGCACTAATCCATGACTAGAGATGCAGCGATAATGTGAAACTTACCAGGTGGTTAAATAGAGATGTTGCCTCCATCAGAGGAAGTCCTCACAGTTGTCTTCCCTTCACCAAGAAATAGAGTCACAGAGTTAGGTTTTCGGAGAACCTCCCCACGACAGAAGAAAAAATATTATAACCTAAAGAACCCTTTCCTCATAGAATGAATGTTGTTGGTACAAAAGGCCATGTGATGAAGTAGACTTGGCACGTCCATAGTGGACAACACGTCAGGTGATGGCCTTGACATTCACATACACCCTGCCCTATTAGTTGCCTGGCCAAGATTTAATTCTCGTCAGACCTATCCCATCTTTGGAATTTAATGGGCTACAGATTAAAGATGCGCCTGTGTGACTCATGGACGCCCTTAATCCTAACCATTATGAACTCAGTTAATACAATGTTCAGTTGATGTTACATATTGGACATGTGGAGCTGAGCGAGTTGCTAGCACAGGCAAGGGTTATAGAATAATTTATTACACTGAGTTTACCCGGGAGGCCTTACCTAACCACCACCCTTATCCGAATGCTTTTAAAAGGGGTTTGATAATATTTTATTAAAACACTTCATAGAGGTGTATAATCCAACCCCTTTACTTTTATCCTTATTAATAAGTCATTTTGATCGAGTTTGTGTGAATCAAATTTACGCATAAGGCTTAGGGACAGAAGTCCCAAAATCGTTTGTGGTACTAAGCCTATTGTATGGGTATACGTGTATACAGATATGAAAGTAAATATAGCTGCAGGACTATAAGTGAATATTGGAATGCGGAGTATGCACATCTTATAACGTTGATTTGAAATTTTAAGTTGGGTAGTAATGTTAGTCGACGACATCCAGGACTCTAGCAAACTTTCAGAGTTTGAACAAGAAATAGAAAGGCCTACTTTCTTTTAATTACGAATCTGTTTAAGGATAAATGTATGAACAATAATTTTTTTTATTAGATAGTTTTTGAGGTACATTACATATGGTATAAGAGCCAAGGTTACAACACTTGGACCTTTAACAGGGCCATCTCATTTACTTACACATATAATTATGTTTATGAAAAACTAATAAACCTTTATTGTTACAAACAAAAAACCTTTTTGTTTTGTGTTAAACATGGCAGCACAGGATGACGGGGAAATCAGAATCGATGGGAATCCTGAACAAAGACTCCCTGAAAATCAGAGACAGAATAGTGAAGGAAGCTCACCTATTGAAGTTCTAGAAACAATGAGGAATCTCATCGTCGAACTACAAGTTTTCAAAGCCGACAATGAAAAACTGAAGAAAGCTCAGCAGGAATAGCAGGAAATAAATGAAGTCCTGTTGCGCAGTATAATGACAAAGAAAATCCCAAAAGATGATAATAACGACGAAGAGGTTAGCAAGAGGGCTTCTAAGAACTATGGACCTGAAGTAGAAAAAGGAGACAGTTCATCTGAAGGTACACCTTCAACTGAGGACAATACAAAAACAAACAGAAAGAGAAAACAAGTAGACCACCTTGAAGGAGAATTTAAGAAAATTAATCCAGCTACCTTTGATGGAGAATCTAGAATAGGAGAGGAAGTTGAGGCATGGTTATTAGACATAAAAAAATATTTCCAAATATATAACTATTCAAGCAACATGAAGGCAGAATGGCCATTTACAATCTAAAGGGAAAAGCCAACATCTGCTGGCAAAATCTGAAATTGGCCAAGGGCTTAAAAGAGAAACCGATGGAGTGGTTTGACTTTAAGAAATATTTCAAGAAACAGTACCTATCTGAAAGCAACTATGAGAGGAAAACCAAAGAGTTTTATGAGTTACGACTTGGTCAAATGACAATGGAGGATCTTATAAACAAGTTCCTGGAACTACTAAGGTTCGTACCTTATATCTGGGAGGACAAGGTAAAAATCCAGCGGTTCCTAAGTTGTTTACCACAATACTACAGGGAGAATTGAGTTTGACAACCCCAAGTCCTTGAGTGAAGTATTCAGGAAAGCATGAATGTGCTATGACCAATACAAACAACGAATAGAGTTCCCCAAAGCTTGGAAGGATAAGAAACAAGACCGAATGAACCAACGGAAGAAGGGATACCAACCAACTCCTTATCGAAATGTAGCAAAAAAATTTCCTAGAAAAGAGTTTCACTCAAACCATCCAAGAACACAAGGGGGCGGTAAACCGGTAAAATTGGGAACAAATAAGTTTGGGGACAACCCTCGGGAACTGTTAAAATGTTGGGAATCTGGAGAACCTCATCTGAGGAGTAACTGTCCACGTTTAAATTCAACAAACATAACTACTATTCATAATTCACATGAAGCCTCGATGGTGGGTGATGTGGGAAAAAGCTTGCATCGAATCAATGCAGCCATAGACGGTCAACAAGTCGACCACCATTCCTCTATGGTGGAAATCGAAGGTAAAATCAATAACACCCGAATTTTTGTTTTAATTGATCCTGGAGCTAAGTTAAGTTATATCACTCCTGGAGTAGTAGAGTCAAATAAACTTAAGAGGATGAAACACGCAAAATCATGGTTGGTACAGTTAGCAACATGAACTAAAAGGAAAGTGGTTGACTTTATTTCTGATTTTGAATTTAGTTTAGATGGTCAAAACATAAAAAAAAATCTGAATATTCTGCCACTAGGATCTTACAATATGATTATCGAAATGGATTGGTTGGAAAATCACAAAGCAGTTCTAGATTGTTATACAAAGACACTTAATTATAAAGAAGATTTTGACACTACTAGAACAGCCCAAGGTATACCAAAGCCTGTATCTGTTAGACAAGTCACAACAATGCAATTCAAGAAATGCATGAGGAAGGATTATCAAGTTTTTCCATTCAAATAATCAATGTGTTAGAAAATAAGATAAGCCCGACCTGGAAGAATTCGTTGTCCTACATGAATTCAAAGACGTATTTGTTGATGAAATACCAGAATTACCTCCTAGAAGGGAAATAGACTTCTCCATAGACCTACTACCTGGTTCGGCCCCCATCTCGAAAGCACCTTACCGAATGAGTCTACCAGAATTGATAGAATTAAAAATACAATTGCAGGAATTATTGGACAAAGAGTATATCCAACCAAGTGTTTCACCGTGGGGAGCACCAGTCCTCTTTGTGAAAAATAAAGATGGTACTCTAAGACTATGTATCGATTACAGGCAATTGAAAAAAATAACAATTAAGAACAAATACCCGTTACCTAGGATAAATGATTTGTTCGATCAAGTAGGTGGGGCCAAGATATTTTCAAAGCTGGATTTATGATCCGGTTATTATCAAGTTAGGATAAAAGAGGAGGACATAAACAAAACATCCTTTCGAACAAGATATGGACACTACGAATTCGTAGTCAAACCTTTCGGACTCACTAACTCACTAGTCAAGTTTATGTTCCTGATGAACAATATTTTTAGTCAATATTTAGACAAGTTCGTACTAGTATTTGTCAATGATATTTTGGTCTATTCTAAAACAGAGGAAGAACATGAAGAACACATAAGAATAGTTCTGCAAAATTTGAGGAAACACAAACTGTACGCCAAATTTGATAAGTGTGATTTTTATCAAAAGAAAGTACAATACCTAGAACATATAATTTCATCAAAAGGCATCACAGTCAACCCTGAGAAAATAAAAGCCATCATGAAATGGTCGGTACCTAAGGATGTAGTGGATATCCAGTCATTCATGGGAATCACTGGATATTATCGCAGATTTATAGAGGGGTTTTCCAAAATAGCCTACCCTATCACATCATTACAAAATAAAGGGAACAAGTTTAACTGGTAGCAGAAGTGTCAAGATAGTTTTAACAAGCTGAAGGAATTATTGACAACTGCACCCATCTTGAAGGTAGAAGACCCATATAAAGACTTTACCATTTGTGTTGATGCGAGTAAAGAAGGACTAGGTGGTTTCCTAACTCAGGAAGGACACATGATTTGTTATGAGTCCCTAGAATTAAAATAACATGAGAGAAACTACATCGCTCATGACTTAGAATTGGCAGCAGTAATACACACCTTAAAAATGTGGCGACACTACATTATGGGAAGAAAATTTTATTACTGACAAATAATAGCAGAGTGAAATATTTGTTTAGTCATCCAGATCTTAATGCAAGGCAAGCAATATGGCTATCCTTCTTGAGAGAATTTGACTTCGCGGTGAGACATATCAAGGGTAAGGAGAATAAGGTAGAAGATTCCCTAAGTAGAAGAGTCCATGAGTTATTCGAAATAAATGTCAGTAGAGCAGAAAGTGACTTGGAACATAGAATAAGGACATCATGTGTTAACAACGAAAATTACACTAAAATAATGGCAGAATGACAAAAAAGTACCGCAAACTCAGATAAAATAGATCTGAGTATCGAAAAAAATGGACTATTACGATTTAAAATCAAACTTTACATACCAGACTCAACAGAATTAAAGATAACAATCTTGGATGAAGTGCATAAGAAACTGTATTATGGTCATCTAGGATACCAGAAAATGATAACAACACTTAGAAAACTATTTTTCTAGCCTGACATGAAGGGTGAAACAGCAGAGTACTTGGCTAGGTGCCAAGATTGTCAGTAGGTTAAGGCCGAACACCAGCATCCGGCTGGCCTACTAGACTTTATTGTAGGTTTTCCTAAAACTTAGAAAAAAAACGACTTTATTATGGTTGTAATCGATAAACTCAGTAAGTCTGCACACTTTATTCCTGTAAAGTCTACTTTTAAATCCATAAATATCACTAAAATATTTATGAAATAAATTTTTAGACTGCATGGTATTCCTAAAATGGTGATTTCGGATAGAGACGTAAAATTTACATCTTCTTTTTAGAAATAATTGTTTGCAGGGATAAATACTAATTTGAATTTCAGTATGATTTATCATCCACAAACGGATGGACAAACTAAAAGAATGAACCAAATCATGGAGGATATGCTCTGCATGTATGTAAGAACAAAACCAAACAAGTGGGAAGATTACCTTCACCTGGTAGAATTTGCATATAACAATGGGTACCAAACTTCAGCTAAGTTGAGCACCTTCGAGGTACTGTATGGCAGAAAGTGTATGACTCCAATTAGCTGGGACAACCCAGTTGAAAAACTTATGGTTGGACCAGAGATGCTCCAAGAAATGGAAAATACGGTAAGAAAAGTACAACAGAACTTGAAAGAGGCACAGGATAGACAGAAAAGTTATGCGGACCAGAAAAGAAGACACTTGGAGTTTCAAGTGGAAGATCATGTTTACTTAAAAGTCAAAGCCCAAAAGAGTTCACTAAAACTTGAGAACTGTGCCAAGTTGGCACCCAGGTTTTGTGGGCCCTTCGAGATACTAGCTTGAATTGGACCCATGGCATACCAACTTGCACTTCCAACCAATTTAAAAATTCATAACGTATTTCATGTTTCTTTGTTGAAAAATTATGTTCATGATCCTACTCACATGATCGATTGGAACTTGGTGCAGGTGGAACCAGAAGGCGATTTCCAGGCGGAACCCCTGCGCATTCTGGACCGGAGAGAAATAGCACTTCGGAACAGATTCGTCGCTCAGGTAAAGGTGCAATGGAAGCACTTCAGTCTTGAGGAGGCTACTTGGGAGTTGGAGGGAGATTTTCATAAATATCATCCAATCTTGTTCCAAGGAAGGAACGAACACTGAGGACAGTGTTTCATTGAAGGGGGAAAGGATGTGACATCCCCAAAAATAAATTGTTTTTGAATTCGAAAATTGTTAGGAAAATTATTTCGTTTTTGGTAAATTCGAATTTGGAAAAAAAATTCCATTTATGGAAATTCCAAAATTCGAATTTGGTAAATTGTAATTAAATTATTATGACTATTGGCAGAGATCTGATTTGACCCAACTAGCTATTAGACTATGACACTTGTATGTAAACATAATATTTTATAATTATTGTAGGAGGACAAATGGAACAACCATGTTGAAATCAACTGACCATGACTCCATGAGTAGGGAACATGTTGGAACTACCTCAGGGATAATTTTTACATGTGGCAAATCAGGGATTTGGCCATTTGCAGCCCCTGAAAAATCAAGGATTTAAAAAGATGCGAAAATTCCCAAGGGAGGGAAAAAGATCTAGGAAAGGATTTTGTGGGGATAAATAGCATATGTGAGGAAGTAGGACACTGCCTAGTATGTTGGGGGAAAAGAACTATGGATTTCTTGTTGTTATGAGCACTAAATTCTGAGTGTGAGGCAAGGAGAAGACTACCGATAGAGGAAGACATTGCTGAAGAGGAGATTAAAAGTTTTCCCTCAAGGATTCATGGTCAGGCTAGGGGGTGAATCGGGCAAGTGTTTTGGCTTCCCTGTTCTACAGTTGGGAGGAACGTGGATGTTACTTTTGTTTTTCCAACAAATCAGTTCAGATATCCTTCTCTACTTTCCCTTATCGCATTCGTGTCATTGGAACTGTTGTATACATTTGCTATTCTAGATGCTTATCTTATTGTCATATGTGTTAGATAGAATTTACCAAATTATTGTAAATTATGTATGGTAGAAGTAGTTTGATTCGACTAAAGACTATACCTATATGAATTTATGTGTGTTCTCTATTGTAAGAACCATCTACTCTATTAAAAGAATATGTCTATATTATTATTGTATGTGTGATCCATTGCAGTAACAAAATCAACGTATAAATGTCTGGTTTATAAATAATGTATATTATTTGTAGTAGTAAATAGAATTGAATTTGTACAGTAAACTATGTTACAGAGCCACTGAAAACCAGTCGTGACAAGGGTAGAGTTAATCCTGCATAAAAAGATAATTTAACCATGAAAATTTCCAAGTGCAATCCTGGAATTTTCCACCTGTCATGATAGCACATGCATTTTAGGTATTCACAGTCTGTGGCGAAATTTCAATCTGTGTAGACATTTAAACAAATCTGGAAATGAATCTAGGAGTATTATACTCATTGATATCTATACAGAACTATGACCGTGGAATTTATAAATAGGCTATAGAAGTTGTCGACAATGCAACTATTAACTCATATAAATTACGATAAATATAGATACATAGCTACGCATACAAATATATATAGATATATAGATATACGGGGTATGTGCATACAAATTAAGGTGTAATATACTATAAATAAGAGAATTTCAATGCCCAACACCAGAAAATTATGAATAAATATTTTGTTATTAAATGTCTGAAACAAATCAGTGTACAATCTTGCCTTCCCTATAAATCACATTATGGTTGTCTAATTCGAATATTTGAATAAATCCATGGTATAGAGACTATTGAAGTAAATTGCAACCACCGAATGATAGGACGGGAATTAAAACAGTTCTTTAGCCAAAAATTCAAAGATCTGTACATCTAAAGATTCGGATCAAACAGTCTTAAATAAAAGACGTCGGTGTGATAAAAAACATTCCTCCAAATCCTTCAAGAACTTCTCTTACTGGAAACCAAAATACCTTTCTGAGAAGAATCTGATTTTCATCCAGCGCAGCATCCACGTAAACCTATAAAAGATCAAAGCATTTAAATCTTAGTAATAGACAGAGCTCAAACCAAACTCAAAATTAGATAATCATTGTAAGACATCGAAGTTATCAATGGACAAAACCTTTACTTATCTAGGATTTTCCATGGGTGTGCTCCAAATCCTAGTAGTGGCCCGTCAACAAACCGAAAAGGGGAGGAGTGAACGCAATCAATCTGATGGGTACCCTCGCATCAAATAGGGCCTCATCATTTTTTACATCATCCAATTCAAGAAAAGGGCTATACAAGAAAACATGATTTTCGTAAATGTACATTAGTTCCAACACCAATTCTAGAAACTTTAAACGATGTATGAATATAATCTAGTTGTACAGAGGAACAGACGAGACACAGAAAATATACTAGACAGAATCTTCGTAAGGAGATAAAATCGATGCACAGTTAATATGAAAATGCCTAAAATTAAATACTGAATCGGTTTTAAGAAAAAAGGGGATTAATTTAACACAGAGTAATTCAGACATAATGACAGACCACGGTAAGTCAATATAGAGTCTATAAATGCTTACCAGTTACATGATATAAGACTCCCAATCCCGAGAGGTATCACTAATTCAAGATCTTTAGAATAAAATTATGAAAGGTTTATTCGGTTTTCTCTTTGAAGTTACGGTTTATTGGTGAGGATGGTGTACAATCGAAAGAACTCTTAAGGGAAGATGAACAGAACTAGGTTAGGGAAAACATTATTCAAACACCACATGAAGAATAACCAACCATGACAGGTAATGTTATCCAAGCCTACAAAACAAAAATTCATTTAACATGGACAAGGATATATTGCAATTTCAGTGTAATTCTCGCCCTAATAAATTTAACTTCTGGAATGGAATCCGGGAAAGTCCCAAAAAAAAAATCAATACCAAACAATGATACAGAATAGTGAAGCAGAGCAGGAATGACACACCGTAAAGGAAAACTACTTACGAAGAATCAAGAAAAACAAGGAATGAGGTATCAAGCCCTTTCGAAATTTCCTGAGTAGTTAAGAATACGGTAATGAAACTACATATCAGTAGCAAGGAATTTCCAGAGTCTTGTCCTTGAGATTTGGCAATGAAATAATAACTACTCACAATCAGTAGAAATGTTACGGCGCGGTAATTACAAGAGAAAAGAGAACTCGGGCACTAACCCACGACTAGAGATGCAACGATAATGTGAAACTTACCAGGTGGTTAGATATAGATGTTGCCTCCATCGGAGGAATTCCTCATAGTTGTCTTCCCTTCACCAAGAAATGGAATCGCAGAGTTAGGTTTTCAGAGACCCTTCCCATGACAGAAGAAAAATTACTATAACCTAAAGAACCTTTTCCTTATAGAATGAATGTTGTTGGTACAAAAGGCCATGTGATGAAGTAGAATTGGCACGTCCATAGTGGAAAATAGGTCAGGTGATGGCCTCGACATTCGCATACACCCTTCCCCATTAATGGCTTGGACAGGATTTAATTCTCGTTAGACCTATCCCTTCTTTGGAATTTAATGGGCTACAGATTAAAGATGCGCCTATGCGACTCATGGACGCCCTTAAACCTAATTATGAACTCAGTTAATACAATGTTCATTTGATGTTACATATTGGACAGGTGGATTCGTGCGAGTTGCTATCACGGGCAAGGGTTATAGAATAATTCGTTCCATTGAGTTTACCGGGGAGGCCTTACCTAACCACCACCCTTATCCGAATGCTCTTAAAAGGGGTCTGATAATATTTTATTAAAACACTCTGTAGAGGTGTATAATCCAACCCCTTTACTTTTATCCTTATTACTAAGTCCTTTTGATCGAGTTTGTGTGAATCAAATTTACACATAAGGCTTAGGGCAGAAGTCCCAAAATCGTTTGTGGTACTAAGCCTATTGTATGGGTATATGCATATATAGAAATGAAAGTAAATATAACTGCATGACTATAAGTGAATATTGGAATGTGGATTATGCACATATTATAACGTTGATTTGAAATTTTAAGTTGGTTAGTAATGTTAGTCGATGAAAACCAGGACTCTAGCAAAATTTCAGAGTTTGAACAAGAAATAGAAAGGCTTACTTTCTTTTAATTACGAATACGTTTAAGGATAAATGTATGAACAATTTTTTTTTAATTTGACAGTTTTTGAGGTACATTACAATCAATGTACCATCAAATTTAGCAAGTCTAATTAAGTCAATACTAACATTATAAACAATAATTACATTCTAATTTAACAAGTTTGGTTTAATTAATATGAAAACTAGATTGACAAGTCTATTCTAAGTTAATCTATAGGTTGTCTACTCATTTAAAGACTATCTAATCATATTAAAGGCTTCTCTATTCAATTTAAAGGTTGTTTAAAAGAAGAGGTTGTCTAAAATAAATGTTAAATCTCTATAGTAAAAGCTAGCTTAAATCCTCAAAAATCTCGGTCCCAATCCACAACATTTATATCGCCATATTTAAGGGAGGTTTGCAGAGTGGAATAGGATGATAATCGTTGAGGTAAATAGAAGTAAAACCCTGAGTTTAATAAGAACGTGAATTTGCAGTTAAGGGTATTACTCAGGCAGTCAAATATTACATATAAAAGAATCTGACCAAATAATAGTCGTTGAAGAGACTATTGGTAAGGAATTGTTGTAGCTAATGCTGTCGGTATGAAATCTTGATGGATATTCACTGTACAGTCTATAAATTTAATTTAAAGATACAATGAGAATGTTGGAAATTCACACAAGTCGTCAGATAACTTATTTATTACCCAATTAATGTTATTAATTTCACCAGAATCACTCTCATTTCCAAGTGCTCATTAAACCCCAACCCCATTGCTATTAAACACACCCGGGGAGTAAATATTGTAGTCAATGCAATTCATGCATTCTGAAATTCGTTGGGAGAAATGTTGGCCATCAAAAATGCAGACTTACATTCGCCCACATGCAGTATATCATTGTCTTTAATTAACGTGCTCACTGCCAGGCATAGCCACATGCACATATTACTCAGTAAATATCATTGCACAGTAGAAACTAAATAAAACAAAATAACTATTTTTCTGGTAACGATTCATTATCATAGGAAAATAAGAAACAACGAAACCTATCTACAGCTAAATAATACACAGACATACCATTATCTATTGAATATTAGTGAAGATGGACAAGGTATAAACATCAAAGATCTACATCGAATTATGAACGCCGACAGAGAATATACATCTGTAAAATTTTATGCAAAACGTATTACAAATTCGATGTCCCATTCATTGCCGAGTTCTTTTGCAGTCAACAGGGTAAGAAAATCATGGATTTAAAGTTGAGTTGTTATTAAAAATCGTAGTCCCAACAGTGAAAGAAAAATGCCTCAAATTGGCACTCAACAGGGTAATGTTAGCAGTAAAAAAAATGAAGATCGCAAAGTAACCAAGTAATACCTCCAGCCAATCACCCCAAAAAAAATGGAATATAGAATAATGTATAGACTGTTAATCGAGTGGGCAATTATGCAAGCTAAATTCATCAAAAATTTAATGTGCAGAGGTAAAGTCACAGAAAAAAAAAAAAAGGCATACCAAATGTATAAAAAATACACAGTAAATTCGCCAGAAGGGCATAAAAACGCAGAATTAAATTCATCCAGCAATTATATAAAATTGTAGAGTTAAATTTTCATGGTTGAGGTTATTGAAATGTAGAGAATACCAAACACAATTTTCAGATTTCCGATAATGATTAATATGCAGAGACCGAGGCAAGGTGAAGTTCAACGTAGAAATAAGAAGGGGTAAATAGTTGGACGAACACATCCTTCTCTCGTCATCCATGCACAAAAAATCAAGGCGTTAGAATCTATAAATCAATGTGCATTGAAGTGACGATTGTTGATTTGTCTCCTGGCCGATTTCTCAGGCGTGGAATAACAAACTAGGGATGAGGACGAAGTAAAAATCACAACTCATCACAATAATCAACAAACCAAAGGATAGTATCAACATGCAGGGATCGAATGCCAAGGGAATCAAGTCAAACAACGAGCTTAAGACTTAAGGGGAAAATTAAGTTCTCGGTTGAAATGTTAAGTCAGCATTTTATTTACCCAAATAAAAGTACAAAAATAAAAGCGTAAGGTATAATAATTATTTACCCAAGTCGTCTGCTCTGAGTCGTTGTCCTGTGCACTCCATGAAGCTCCTGCTTGTTGACCGATGAGACTTCACCAGTACCTCCCATCCAACGCTAGGGGTACTCTTCTCCCCCCTTATCCCCCCAAGCCGCAAAGCCACCACACACACTAAACCAGAGAACAACTAGCTCCCAACTCACCTCGCAAGGCCAAGCTACCACTCCTCACCGAGCTGGGTATCCCAACTCCCACAAGCTAAGTTAGTCAAGTCTAAATTTCTAAAGTGTAACGTTACGCATAATAGAACAGATTCATTATCCTTCTCCTCCCTCCTTTATATAGAGTTTCTAAGTCATTTACTTTCCCAAAATCTCATTTAATTTATTGTTCAATAATTTAATTCATAAAAATCCTCCTCATACATGTGCCACCCATCCCCTTCATTGCACCATAAATTAATTTCATTAATTAATTAATTACCCCTATTTCCCTCACCCACCTAAAAGCATTCCTATAATCTCTCCTAGGTGTCCCCATATCCCCTTACACATTTTAATGACTTACCCCCCTGCCAATTTACTAGTTGAGTTCAATTTAGAAAGTTCGTAAATGCTAGATACCTTACTAATTTAGTCTTTCTTCTTTTTCCTTGTGTTTCCCTTTCTCTTTATGTTTCCCTCTTTTTACTAGTTTCCTAATTCTTTTAAATTTCCTCTTTCCCTTTTCATTTAAAACTCAAATTGACAAGTGTAGAGAATTACCTTTTTCCCTTTCTCTTTTTAATTAATAAAATTTTAATTAGCATATGTGACAAACAATTAATTCCCTTTTAAAATTTTAAATCCTTCCAGAATTTGATTTTAATAATTTAATTGAGTTTCTTACCCCCCTTTTTCACATGTTTAATGATGATTATTAGTATTATTTATTTATTTTTATTTTCATTTTTATATAAATATTTTTCTTTTACCACAAGTTTCACCTAGACCTAGATTTTAATTTTCGAGGTTGGGTGACATTTTATTAGGGAAATTTTTTTTAAATATTTCTTATCACGTTATTCGTTCTAAGTCCATCTAGGTTTATTCATTTATTAATTAACAACGTGATGTTCCCTTCAAGATGCACTAGGTGCTCCAAGGGTGCCACTCGCCTCATTTTGTTTCCCTTGTGTGACGTGCCCTTCAGGATGCACTACATGCTCCAAGGGTGCCACTCGCCTCTTGACTGACTTGGTAGACATCAAAAACCCCTAGAGTCAATAATCCACCAGGTGATCTTGTGGGAGACTAAGGGCCTCTAAGGAATACGACCCCTACCTTATTGCGTGCCCCTTAGAATCATCATGAGCGACTGTCGTAGTCAGCCTTCACGGCATCATGGGTCTTCTCGAACTAGGTAATAGTTAACCTACAGTTCGATCCACGATGGGAGTGCTAGTATGTTGTGGCAGGGCTGTTGTCCACACCTCTCCCTCAATGTCTCTATTAGTCGTGCGTGACCCCTCTGCTCCACGTGTGAGTATGGTCGACAAGCTATCGTCAGCCTACATCATCAACGAATCATGTCAGAATAATATCCATAATCATATCATATAATTAGATGCACAAATGTCATACATATAACAATGAAACCCCAATAGTCCACTCCCTGACTTGGTCTAGAGTCCAAGGGGTTTCATCGATGCCTCTGCATCCTCGAGGTCCAAAATCCTGCACACTCAGGAAAACCGAGTCAATAGAACCTATCTATGTCAATACAGCAATATAACATGTCATCAATTCATAACGCCTCATAATCATCATCAAATGCCCAAAAGTATAATAATCTGGATCACTTGCAAGAAAGTTTCCTCAAAGAATAAGTTCACTCAGTGCGCGCAAGAGAGGGATGTTACACAATTGATTACGTAAAGAGTTGTTTTTATACTAGTAATGAACCGACCATTGCAAGGATATGTCATATCTATAATAAGTATGATGTAAGGCTAATGAAGCTTAGTAACAAGCTTAGGAACAACGATTAACAAGACTGTAATCAAAGAAATATGAGCTTTCTTAGTTAGCTCAAATAAGTTGTAAGTGATACCATTAAGAGTTATGGATTCCAGGTTGTTACAGTCTAGTCATTTTATTTAGTTTAAGAATTTGTATTACACTAATATGAGCTCTATAACATAGCTTGTATTCAAGCAAGTATGGGCAAAGGGTAATCATACTAGTATCATTACGTTTAATTAAGGGTCCATGTTTCTTCTATCGTTACTTAGGGAACAATCGTGATGTTATAAATCATATGGGATTAGAGCTCTAGTCATATATTACACTTTACTCGAGTCTAATACAAGTCCATATAAGCTTACAACCTATTGGATATAGGAGTATGTATTCTCATAATCGATTACACATAGATAATACTAGTAAAATAGTATGTGTTTCCTTTATCGAATGGGCTATGCCATATCTTACAATGGTTCAAACATGGGTAATAAGCATAAACAATACATGTGTGTAAACAACTTAGGTATTATCTTAGCTTTAGTTGTGTATAGTTTACTGGAATAAGTTGATCATCCTATACGTTAAAAAATATTGGTTTCATTACCATTAGTTACATGGACTAGAACAGTGATACACATTGAATACTTAAATATATGTAATATGAGTAGTATTGATTACTAATATTAACTACACAATGGGGTTATGACTCTGTGTTGAATACATTGTAATACCTTGTTTCTGAATATGGTTAATGTATGTGTTTGATTACGTATCTACTTAGTAAGATCTATAAAAACCTATGTTACTTTGATTATGTATTACTTGCATCATTCATTTACAGGGATAAGCTCAATACCAAGTTGTTACCTATCACTAATAATGAAGCTCATATCCATTGCGTGTATTGGATAGTGTAAGCAATGATCTCATAGGTTACATATGCCTTTATTTATGATTTACTACTAGTCCAACCTAAGAGCTTAGTAATCCCATACTTATCTAAACAATGTTTTCATTACACATACTATTGAAGCTTAGTACTAACTCCATAGATTACTGATATGCCTATTCCTATGTATAAGATGGGCTATTGATTTCCCATAATTCCTATAGTGTCCATACTCATACAGTAAATACACACCTTCTTATAGGAAAAACATTCATATATGGTAGTAGTAATAGAATAAGAGATTGAATATGGAGTATCTTATACATGTCTAATCTTAGCAATGGTCTTGATACTACTCATTCTACTGCCCAATTTGATCAAGTTGCAAATAGAGATATATTGATGACCTATGGGAATAAAGGATATCGATAATATGCATACTTCAAAGGGCATATCAAAGTATTCAGCTTTGTTTACATGTAACAAGATAACAAGAGCCATTCCAATTACATCATGTTCTTAGTACCCAACCCCATCTATTCCCATTAGTTTATGAGATAAGTACCAGGTAAAGTAGTGTGAATCGTGTTTACCTAATCAATCAATCATAGGAACAGTTGTAATAAACCTATATGAGCTTCATAGATATTACAGTAATCAAATCACTTAAGCTTCATATTCCATGGACTCACGAGTATTACATGTTGTAAGCTCTACCTTATTTCCATAATCATATCCTCTTGCTAATGCATGTTAATACATAAGTTATGATTACTTACAAGGATAACCTAGATAAGCAATGGGTATAACACTTACCATGGATCTGAAAGCATAGAGTAATCTTGTATCCTTACATTAGTATTGGCTTAATTCCCATGAGATCCGTAATCAATATCAAGCATGTATGATGTCAATACATTGTATAACCTATGTGATTGAATATGTTATGTATTAATCATACCAGTGAATTTGAATAGTAATAGTACCATATAATCTTGGAATCAAACATGATAACACGGTTAAACAATGGAGTTCATACTAATATGTACATACTAAGATCTCACAACACCAATATGTATAAGAT
Source organism: Picea engelmannii (assembly GCA_009831015.1). Taxonomy (NCBI): domain Eukaryota; kingdom Viridiplantae; phylum Streptophyta; class Pinopsida; order Pinales; family Pinaceae; genus Picea; species Picea engelmannii. Next base: position 69,958 of record ML804253.1, on the reverse strand, counting down.
CAATACTTGGAGCTATATACTAGTTACACTCTTATCTGATTCATTGTATATATCAATGGGATTCATTCATCTCATAATGAGCACCTATGTAAGAAAGTGTTCTAGAGATTGTATACTTTATAATAGTGATTGATTACTACATTCCCTATGAACCATCTAAGAGCTTCTCTAATATATGAATACTGACATTTGAGACGTAGCCACACTATCGATTGCTTATGTTCCCGTAGTCACCCTGCAATCTCAGTATGGTACTGATCAAATTAGGCAGATAGGATACCACTTGTATTCATTCAATGGGATTACTTATACCACTCATACATACCCCAAGTAAAAGGGTAAGATAGATCGGTGATCAAAGGGAACAAGGGATAGTGACACACTTACTATGATAGGTAGTATATCAATAATATGGAACCCGTTTTAGCTTAGCTATTCTCAATACACATAGGTTCTATATTACTTATAAACCCAATACTGATTGCACTATTCCCATAAAAGGCTAATATCATAACAAGAGCTATGGGTACAAGTAAGCAGCTTGACTGGATTAGTACTAATCCTAATGGTTATGTAAGTTGAATGATAACTAAGCTCACATGGGGTATATACACATTACAATAGTAATAAGGGGGATTCCATAATAAATATGACTAAGATTACAATATAAGTAAAGGTTTGGGGCTATGTGTATAAGGATTACAATACTAAGCTTAAGTTAGTCTAACTATGATGGGTTTCATTACTATACCAATACATCGTGCTAGTATGATCGAATCGTAATCAGATAAGTATGATTCCCATTAGAGTGATACATGTTATAACTATGTGTAATAGACATAATATATCAATATTGATACTAGGTTCAATGGGAAACAACATGGTAACATAAGAGATATGGAAACTATGATTACTAGTAATACAGGTGTTGTAATGAACAACACCATTTATCACTTACTCGGATTAATGGAATTACTACTATATCTACCTAATGATCTCAAATTCAGTGCAAGATGTTAGTGTTTTCCTATGGGAATTAAGTAGCATAGATGTGTTGTAATAGGTAATGGTAGAATAGAAACAACAAGTACGACATCAGCTCTAAGCTCTTGTATAGGGGAAATGACTAGAACCATTAGCATTACTTAAGCTAGTATCACTTCTATTACTCACAAGGTCATACAAGCTCACTATGATAGCTTCTCTATATGGGATATGACTTCACATGTTATTCTTAAGCTATACCTTATATTACAATAACTATGATGAGGTTTGTACGTATGATAGTTATGTATGTTCTATAAAGGTTAGTGAATTATTACAACTTAGTTGAGTTTGGTTTATGTATATAAATCTACTAATAGTGTTACATGTGTCATATTATGTTACAAGTACAGTATAACTATAATGACTAAACCAGTGGAATTTTTTATCATAGCTATTACATATAACAAGGGAATTTAACTTGTAATGATAATTACCAAACCATTTGATCTACGTATTACTAATATACAATATCACATATTAATCTATGTAATCAAATCAACAGAAGTAACTCGTATCATGATTATTAGTTATAGTCTATACTTACCATTATGTTATGGCATTACTATTGATTGATCTAAGTATTAATCCCATAAGTATCTATAGATCATCTTTGTGTTTGTAAAGGTTAGATATGTGTATGATTACCATTACTAAGTTGTAACATGTACAAAAGGTGATATAAGTGATATGTATAGGGTCAACTACTTACACCTAAGCTCTAAGCTAAGTTGCTTACAACCTGTATAAATATGACGTAATATGCAAATACACTCTTCATGCTATAACTAGTAATCAATACTAATCAAATGACTGGAATGATAGAGATCAGTGAATACATTAAGTTGAATATGACTTGGTACTACCTCTTTAATCATAGTATCCATGTATCATAAGCTGCTTGATTTCCATTGCTTGTAAGTTGTGTTTGACTTAAACTGGGAATCACACTGGTCTCATAGTAAGCTTATACTTGTTCATACTATATTATCATTTCAAATATGGATAAACAATATTCCAAATTTCCCTTATTAGTGATTATTGATTTAATGGTAATTAGACTCCTTCATAACTAGAGTAATTGAATACAAAGCTTGTACATGCTTATACTAGTTGATTTGATTACGGTAATAAGGCAATGTTACTATGAATGGTATAAGGATTATCATAGAGCCTAACCTATTAGTAAAGTTGAGATAAACTATACGGGAAACATACACCTTAATAAGTAAGTTGATCAAAGTATAAGTAGAGCTAAGTTAAGTATGATCAATGCATATTATAAGCTAGTTTCAAACCAATATGATTGATCTAAGATATTACATGGGTTCATTGTATGAATGAGTCATATAAGGTAAAACAAGGAGAGTAGTATCCTATATGTTACATATTATGTAAATGTTGTAATATCATGAAGCTTGATCATTACACATAGTTCTAAGAGTTCTACTATGAACCAATGGTGTTGCCACAGGGCTAGGCCCCAACGGCCAAACCTGTGGCCAAGCCGTGAGCACGCCAACGGCTTGGCCACAGAGCTAGCCCCCCGCGGCCAAGTCACAATCCAGTGGAATGTGACTTGGTCATGGGGGGGAAACCATATGGCCAAGCCATTGGCATACCCACGGCTTCAGTACATGGTCCAAATCTTAACATAATTTAAATTAAAAAATAAAATTAAAATTAAAACAAAAACTAAAATATCAGTGGGAATTTTGAGCTGAATTTTGAGCTTACGTGAATCTCAGCCTGCCCACCCGAAGGAGCACCCACCAACATGAAAACACAACCACCCGAAGGAGCGCCCACCAACACCAACACAACATCATGTCTGCGCCAAAACCACGTTCGTTCCCACGGCTTGGATACAAAGGCCGAAATATAAATTTAAATTAAAATTAAAAGAAAAAGAAAAAATAAAAGATCACTCAGAAATTTGAGCTTACCTGAAGCTTGGCCCGCCCGCCTGAAGGAGCACCCACCAACACGACAACACAACCACCCAAATGAGCGCCCACCAACACCAACAATCAGTCCCTCACAAAACACAGTCCGCACCAACACTCAGTCCCTCACACAACACAATCTACGCCAACACTCAGTCCCTCACACAACACAGTCTACACCAACACTCAGTCCCTCACACAACATAGTCTGAGACAACACTCAGTCCCTCACACAACACAGTCAGTCACAGTCACAGTCGAGAAAAGCGTTGCATTTTCAATGTCCAGTTAATATATAAGCAGTTGTTCATCCGAAATAATAGTTCGGCCGAAAGAATAGTTCGGTCGAAAGAATCTTTCAGCCAAAAGAATCTTTCGACCGAACGATGTTTTCGGCCTGAATATCTTCCAGCCGAAAAGATATTGTCAGATGGAAAAATTCCATCCGACTAAATATCTACACTAAAATTGAGGGCGTCGTCATTGTACTGTTCAATTTTACGTTCCATAGTTTGGTCAAAACAAATAACTTTCGGCCCAAAAATAATATTAATTGGGCCGAAAGAATGCTTTTCGAAATTTTGGAGATGATATTGTCACAAAAGTGTTACCCGGCTCCTTGAATTTACCCATAAATGTGATGCATTTAATCTAATATAAAAATCATGGAATGATGCATATGTTAACTAAAACAACTCATGAGTTAAACATAGCACCAAATATATACCTTTTTAAAATCTTTAGTAAAAATTGCTTAAGAACATAAAAGAAATAATTTAAACAACTAGTTGCATTAGTGAAGAGTCTAGTAATGTTCAGGTGACTACAATACTATGTTTAAGGCTATAGACAAACAATTTATGAGATAAACTAAATAAAACAAGTTTCTTATAAGTGAGAAAATTATCCACTATAAAATCAAATCTTATAACATTCCAATATTCAATAAATTAAAACAAAATGTTCCACAAACCACACATTTCAAAATTTAAGTCTATTCCCAAATAGTTTGGACAACAATGGCTTCTTATTCATTAACATTTCATAGAAAAGTCTACCAATATGCACAAATAAAAGGCCCTTCACAATTCTAATTCATCTCATTTATAGAAGAGAATAAGGGAGGGAAACTTATGAGCTTGGGACACTTAGATGAATATTTGTCTCCCCTCCTTACCTATTGGTTATACTTATCACTTCATCTTCTTTTCCTTTAAGAGAACTTGAATCCATTTGACTATCAAGACCTTCCACTTGACTATTAGCCTTCCCTTTTTGGCCATTCAAACTTTCCTCTATAATATGACCACTTATTTGACTTATGAAGCTTCATCTCCTTCCCTTATCAATTTTCTTAGAAAGGCCACCCATGCCTCAAAATCCAACCTGATTATTTTCCCATGGGAAAAGGTATGTTTCTAGAGGGAGGCTTCATATGATGTAATTTTTTGGCTCGTCCTTTTCTCATATTTCCCCACTTTAGGTAGTATAGTCTTAATTAATTTTATGTGCCTCGTAGAAGCTTCAATAAATATCTAGATGGTTTATTCATTAATTTTACGGAGAGATGTTATGCCTTTCCTTTTATAAGAAATAGAGCTTTCTGAATATTGGACACATGTGATTGTGGAAGAAAATTGTCATTGGATCCAAAACAAGGGAAGTGATAATCCTTTTATATTTTCCCTACGTGTTTCCATATCTTAATAGAGCTATCAACCTAAAAAATATCCTTTGAAGAGACTCATGAGATTTATGCTTCCATTGTTGGAGGTCAAACTCCATTTATTGAAGATCCTTTTCAGGAATAGAGGGAAATTAAATTTAGGAATTTCATCTAATGCAACATGCCAATATTTAACCCAGTTAAACTATAAGTCATCTTGTTGGTAATCTAGTTCCCATTCTAGGACATAATTATTAACCTCTGCTATGTCCATCCTCGGGGTCTATAAATGTTGTTCTCTATTATAGAATCTCCTTTGCACCAAGTTTAATTCACTTCGTACTTTAAAGGTATATTCAATTAATTCAAGCATTTAATAACTAGTGTGATAATTTTCTATTTGTTCTTATTATCCTTTAGAAATATATTCAACTTTGAACTCTACTCTCTCACATATGACTTCAACATCTTTCTCACTAACTGTTACTATTTCACCAAGGTCTTCTAGTATTTCAATCACCTTTTATAGTTGACCTTCCATTGATTTTTATTGAGGACCTCTCTTCCTTTTCTCACATACCTAAGAGGCCATAAACAAGTTCCTACAGAATATTATCAAATCCAAAAACATCAAATATCCAAGTAGCTTTGAAAATTAAATCAATTGAAATTAGTTGAATCCCCTTAAACCATTTGAATTAGACAAGTTTGCATGGTTTTCAAGAACATTGATCCTAATTCGAGCTTGATTTTGTATAAATTGGGATGTATTCTTTAGTCTTGAATGCATACTCCTAACACAAGTTCAAACTTGGCAAATGAGTCTTGCATGCAAGGATGATTGATGCCAAACTTATTCCCATGAATTTTCGAATTGAAATGTTTTAGAGTCTTGCATATTTGATCATTACTAAGAGGAACAAATTGTTAGATCGTAATAATTACTCATCAAACCATAATTCATGTCATGTGTGAATTGTATTCATGCTTCAAGAATAATTACATTACCCAAGTTTTAAAGGTGATGGTTTTAGCATATGGTGTTGGTAAGTCACACTTTAAATATCATGTTCAAGAATAAGCAACCCACATATTTCAAATAAGACAATTCAAACTTTATTAAAATTTATCTCATGTAAATAGTCCAAATTTGATGGGGAAATAGTCTTTAAATGCAGGTCGATGAAGAAAAAATAGATCCCTCATCACTATCATAGGTGAGGGTAGGCCTAATTTTGAAGTTGATCTAGATCTATCAATCAATATATGGGTTCACTTGGTGAGCGTTGAATTGACAAATTGGGACCTATTTCAAAAATGTTACCTGTATCATGAATATTTTTGAAGGAAAAGACTAATCACAATCGGATTTTAAAAGGGTTTGTCCCGAATTGAGCAAGTAATTTTTGAAGGAAAATATCAAACAAGGTTCAAAAAGAGGATGATGAAGAAAATAAAGTCAAACAATTTTGAAAACTTGTATAGTTCGTATGGTACAAATAGTGGTGAGAGTATTGAAGTGAAAAGGAAACTCGATTTGGACATTGAGGCCAATTAAGAAATCAATACATGTAAAGGTTACGACATGTCCAATTTATGAAATGAAAAATAAAAGTTGGAAAAGGAGAAAACTTCTAAGGGAAGGAATATATATTCAATCAAATCTAACAAATCAAATCCTCTAGCAAAAAATGAGAAATTGAAGAATTTGAGGGGATGAACGGAGGCCCCAATTTGAAGATTGGGACCAATCCTGCAATTGAGACCCTTCCATATTAAAGTTAGTGAAATAAATCCCCATTTTTTCCATTGGGACTGATTACCAAATTGGGGTGATCAAAGATTCAAGGTGATGAAAAATATTCAAACCAACAAAGAAGAATAAAAATTTTGAACAAAGAAAAGGTGAAGGAATGCTTGATTTATAAATTGAGACGATGAAAAGGTAAGTGATTTGGATTGGATCATTATATTATTTTTCATATATGTCACTACTTTTTGAGTGGAAAAATTGGAGGAATCAACTTACATGGTCATTTCGGCGGTTGGTCCAAATTTGGGAATTTGGGTCCAAAAAATGGTCAGAAATCTTTTCAAGCCATTTTTAGGCATCAAACGACCTTTTTTTTGTGCAAACGGTAATATATTGGAATATTATAAATTCTACACGTCAATACCTTTCCAATGATGTAGATTGTTCGTTGATCAGAGTTTGTATGAGAAAGTTATTCCTCCCGCAAGTTGGCCTACCATATTGATCACCATAGTGCGAACGGATGCCATGTTAGCCTCCATTACTTAGACATGTGGGGCTAGCCACGTAGTGGATTTTCCAAGAAAATTCTATAATTTCCAAAACCTTATCACAATTAAAGGTTGATGAAGTCAAGAACCCATCCCTAGATGGATATCAGGCTATGTTAAAAACTGGGCCACTAGGAGGAGAAGGGGGTTCCATTATTTTGCATTGTATCTTGTTCCATATCTTAGCAAAACATATGAGACTGGTATTTTGTGAGAATAACATAGGAGGAGAGATTTTTTAGCATCCACAGAGGCCATGGGTCAAAGGAAAACCCACATATAGTTCCTCTTTCTTTGTGCTTGCATCATTTCTTTACCAGAGAAAAGAGAGCAGAGAGACCTCACCTTCTAGATGGGTTTTCTTTCGTATTGGGTTTCCCAGGTCATATATTTTGGTTATTGGTGGATGGTTTGAATGTGATTTATTGTTCTCTATTTTTCTATTTTTTATCAATTTTAACAATAACTAAATATTCTGGAGATCTAAAGGAAATCAACCTTAATAGTAAAGATTTCAGTATTTTATTAGATCTCTTGTGACGAATTGTTTCAGTGGAATATCCATGACAATTTACAGATCATATTGGTATGAGAGCATGTTTTTGTTTTGGGTATTTGTGGAAATTTGAAGGATCCGGGAATCGACTTAAAGATAAGTCGTAGAAACCCTAGCCATGGTGGACAAGTATGTTCATAACAACCCTTGAAATCTAGCAGAAAAGATATTTAAGTAGTTGGAAGTGAAAGTTGCGGACATCAGTCACAATGTGAACCTCTTCATGGAGGCTCTATTAATTACGTTCATACGACTTTTATATGATGGAGGATCTAACTCAGAGAACATAATAGAGGGAAAATTGGAAGATCAGGAAGACTTAGGAAAGGAGTCATTGAAAGAATCCGAGAAAGAAAAACCAAGTTTGAGTGTCATGAATCCTTTGCAATCCCTATTAAACATGGAAGTGAAAGTGGAAATAAAGAAATACCAAGGCTAGATCGATGCATTCAAACTGAATCATTGGATTCCACAACTAGAAGTTGATTTTAGAATTCACCATATAGAGGAAGAGTGGAAGAATTCATTTGCTAGATTGAAGTTAGAGGTTCATTATTTAACCTGGTGGGAAAGCCACACCTAAACGCTTAAGTTGTATGGTGATCAACCAATAAATATATGGGAGGACTTCAAAACCCTCATCAAGTACCAATTATACCCTATCGGGTATGTAGAGGACCAATGGATCTGATGGCACTACTTCAGGGAGAGGAAAGGGTAGAGTGTATAGGAGTACACCATTGAGTTCAAAACAATGGCCATCATGTTAGGTATCTCTCCCAAGAACTCAAATGTAATCCTCAAGTATATGGGGGGTTTACACAGTCATCTATGAAGTAGGTTATGCTCTTCAATCCAAGGACATTGGATGATTCTTGTGTACATGTAAAATGCCTTGAAAACATAGGCCAAAAAAAGGGGGAACCAAGTGGTTCGAAGAAGAAAGAGAAACAAGAAGCTTATAGTGAGGAGAAGAAGAAGTGGAAAGGGGTAAAATATAAGAAGACAACATCCATTGCACAACAGAGTAAACATCCCAACAACCATTATATTCATTTCAACATTTATGGCCACAACGAGGAAAAATGTTGGAAACTAAATACAGAGAGAAACCTGAAGAATCACAAGAAGGATAGAAAAAAAAAACCTTCTAGACAAATATTCAATAAATAGCATTGAAAGTAGCTCAGATGTTGAAGAAAATATTATATTCACGTATGTGCATAAGGAGGTGAATCTGAGTATCGTTCATCACTAGGAAGAGAAGGATATGGCCAAGCTCTTCCACGTCAAGATTTAGGTCAAGAAGACCAAGATAGATGCTCTATTCGACTTTGGTTCACATGATAATATCATAGCAATGAATCTAGTCAAAAATATTGGATTGGAGCTTCACAATAATCCTATCCCCTATCCATTGGGTTAGGTAAACAAGGATGCAGAAATAAAGGTAACAAAACTGTGCAATATTGTATTTGATATAAGTGTTGATTTTATTGATGAAGTGGAATTGGATGTAGTACCCCTTGATGTATGTGGAGTAGTGTTTGTAGGATCTTACATGTATATGACAGATGCAATATCCATGCAAAGATCCAACCAATACCGATTGATTAAGGATGGAAATTCCTACATCATCAAAGTGCATAAAGGAAATTCAAATATCTCACTGGTAAGTGGCAATCAAGACAATAACTTGATTAATTCTAGTAAGAAATATGTTTTTCTTTTCTTAAGAGAAAATATGATGATGTGTCAATGAGAGTGAAGGCATCCCTGGAGGGGTGTATGAAAGAGAAGAAACAACAGTTGGATGATTTTTGTTAGGGACCTAACATCCATAACCCCTCACGTAGGTAGAATAATATATTTCCATGTAATAAAGGCCAATATCAAGAAGGCCTAGTAATAAGGAAGATTAAGTCAAATGTAAGAAGACCTAATAGAATCTTCCTCTTCTATAAGGATCTTCCCCTAGAATTTTCTTTTGGATAGACACATTTAGTATAAATAGGAGTAGAGGGTATGAAAAGTCTTGTCTTGGATATTATTGTAATAGAGCTCTGCTCTGCTAGAGGTTTCCCCCGAGAAGAGGCAAGTGAACATTGCTATCATTAATCAAGGTTCTCTTTCTGGTGTTATTATGGTATTATTTTGGTATTTTTCTGGTTATATCATTGTTTTTCTTCCATTTCTATTTAAAATATTTATGTTTTGCATACTATTTTATATCTGGAATACTACAAGTGGTATCAAAGAACTTTCCTTGGCAGAAAATTGTGGGTTAAATTTTTTTCAAGGTAGAGACGTATTCTGGCATCTTAAATCTATAGAGATATGTACTTACGTGCATAAACGCATTGTCGGGGAGTCATACACATAGGAAATACAAGTGGTACTTAAGTGCACAATTGTTTTCCACCCTTGTAACCCCTTTTGGTACCCCTTCGAGTGGTAGTGCATCATACAATACATGTATATAGATCATCCTAGATCTCCTGAATCCCTCCATAGATAAATCAATCTTCTGCCCGACTGTTATAGTTCCACTAAGAAAAACACTCGAGAAGATACTCTCTAGTACCTCAGTAGTTGGGTAATATGGGTGATGGCACGGTCTAGCCTCCTTAGTTGGTTCCCTGAGATATTGGGCCAAGTACTATTGTTGGAACCCACATGTATATCAGAAAGATATAGCATAGGGAAAACCCTTTTCTGTAGAGACCTACATACTCTAAAACTTGGGATGGAAACAAAAATAGAACATACAAGATCTATTGTCGTGCAACTATGCCTCTTGCATTCGGGTTACGAAATTACTACACATTTCTTCCTGTTAATAATTTGGGCATTTCAACACTGTAGTATTCTTCAGATCGAAGTATGACTCTACAGGAGTAAAACATAAATAAATAAATTACTTGAGCCTTATTTGAGCCTTATTTGAGCATTATCCCATTGGATTCCTCTCGTCACCCTTATCGTAGTAATACCTATCATTTTTCAGCAATTGTTTTTTCCCGTGGACCCGACCCCATTACAACACCCTTATTTGGGACTTACCCCATTGGATTCCCCTTGTTTCCCTAATCGTCGTGATACACTTCACCCATAGCCCATTTTATGTGTGGTCCCACCCATTAATTTTTGTTTTCCATTTTCATCATGGCACACACCCATAGCCAAGACTTGGAAGATCACTTCAATTCCTTGTCCTCTAATTTCATAGAGAGCCAATAGGAAGTGAGGTAGCTTAGTGCCAATTTTTCCACCATCAATAAAAACATGCATTCCTCCATAGATGCAAAAATGGAAACCATCAAACAGGACCTCGCTAACCATCTTGCATCCTTCACTACAACAATCTGTGCCAAGTTGAATATCCCTGCAGATCTTCCCTCCTCTAACCCACCTTTGTACTCTGAAGGTGAAACTTCCTCTAATTCCTAGACTTTTCATCCTTGTCACTTTCAGTGTGACCTACACCTTCCATGTGTGGATGTGAACAAATTTGATGGCTCAGATCCCATTGGATGGGTAACTCAAATGGAACATTATTTATCTTTGTATGGCATTATAGATGAGTTGCCCAAACTCCAGTATGGTGTTCTCCATCTAGATCAAGAATGTTGTCAATGGTGGAAATGGAGAAAAAATGTCTGCCAAGGGTATGTGGCTTGGACATAATTTGTGGCAGATCTTTATGAATGCTTTGACACTGACACCAACCATTTAGGCCATTTGACAAAGTTGAAATAATATGGCATAGTGGAAGATGTAATGTACCCCAAATTTCCCAAATAAAAAAAAAAATTGTTAGGGGACATTAAAGTTCCTTGATTCTTCAACATTGATTGCAACACAACAATAATCCATTAATTACATCTTTATTATTTTATCATATGCATAGCAGAGTTACCGTCGTTATTGGATTAAAAAGCATACACTCAAAATTTCAACCAAGACTGTAATAGTCCTGAGAATAAACATGTTATCCATAATGTAGCGCGTAATAGACAATCATTAATCATCTTTCGTCCACTTCTACATAATTCTCCTAGATCTTATCAACAATGTATACAATAGACTATAGACTATCATATAGTCTATCCATAATACTAACCATAACAATGTATGTATCATTTATCGTATAGCCTATCATATGGATATAACCATAATATTATCCATATATATATATATATATATCATTCAACATACATATTATTATATGGATACTATAATGCTAACATTATTCCCAACAATACATACATTGTTCAATCATACAAATTAATATATGGATACCAAAACACTACATTATCCACAATATATGTATATCGTTTAACATACAACCTATTATATGGATACTATAATACGTATGACTTTAGCATAAATGATACACCTATCATTTAACATACAAACTATTACATGTTACCATAGTACTAATAGTATTCCCAATGATATACCTATCATTTCACCTATAGACTAATATATGCATACCATAATGTCATAGGACCTTTGTATAGTGTAAAAAAAATAAACAATAACCACAATGTTAGTAACCCTACCCGACTAGTGACATGACTCATCAATAAATTGGTTTGAAACTATTTTAATAGCGGATGATAGTTCGGGTCATGTAGGCATTAACTCCAGGCTATTCCATTTATGAGAAGGCATGTCTAGTACCTCCGATACTCAACACTTAGATGAAACATCCCAACGTGGGCTCGCCACCTCCTTGAATTCACATGGCATGACATAGGGTGTACCAACAACTATTAATCCTCTTTGCAAGGCCTTTGAGGTAACCCTTTTTTTCGTTTCTTGACCCTTAGTATGTAACACACATTACCTCTACGTTGTACATGACCGAGGTTTTCGTAGAGCTCGGCTCTGTTGAGCGATGTCCTCTGTGTTGAACACTACCGAAGGTTTTCATGAGGATCAACTCTGTGAGTGATGGAGGGAGAGGAAACACCCATCTATGGTTCTTCTATGTGCAAGGTAAGTGAATAGTTTTGTTGTTTATGCTCTTTGTATACCGTGAATGAAATATTTGTTTTGGTGAAATGTATAAATAAAGGAGAGGTTCCATTAACAGAATCCCTGTTTTTCTTTCCTTTCTTGAGGATTTATATTTCAATATCGTTGCGCCTCCGTATGTATTTTCCTCCCAGGGTTCCATTGTGTTTTAAGGTTTCGGGATTGGAGGGTTATGTTTCCCCTCAGTTGGTTTTTGTTCTTTTATCCTATACTCGTTATGGTGCTTTCATGGCCCGAAATCATTTTAACGGTTAAACCTTTGGTTTTTCCTTTCATGTTTTATTTTATTTCACCATGTAATACTATCATTTTACTCTCTGGAATTTGTCCAGAGATCCCAACACTTCCTATGTGGGTTGGTGGTTTCAGACTTGTCGGTTTGTGGAACTTCGTAGGGAAATTCGATATTTACACTATGTATATACCTCGCAATATTAACCCTCTGTGGGGAGTTCAAATTTTACCCTTTGTATAACTTACATAGCAATACTAACCCTCTTTGGGAAATTAGTAAACTTCACTCTGTGTAATTATAATTAGTAGTATAAATCCCTCTGGGAAAATTCATATTTATCTTCTGTGTGTATAAATAGCATTATTAATCCATTTGTGGGAAATATGTGTCTACTTCCTATGTAAATTAAATACTCGTATTAATCCCTCTCTGGGAAATTTGTGTTTACCTCATGTGTAAATAAATAGCAGAGTAATCAAGATTTTTTCATTTTGAAACCACACTTGCTTGGATCCTCGGATTGGAAAATATTTCCTCTGTCGAGGGAAATCATGGATTATCTCATATCCATTTGATCTCTCTTCTGATAGATCTAAATCGTTTATGAAAACGGTTCAAGCGCATTGTTTTTTCACAGACAGGTTTTAAACTATGTATTGGATCCTCGATGCGATGTTATTTAATTTTAGTGATTCAATGTGAACAATGCACAAGTCGCATATTATGTGCCTCTTATGAATGCATATGAATTTAATACTTCCCTCACTTTGAATGTTACCCAGATCGGAATTCCACTATGTTCTTTTAGGAAATTAAATGGTAGTCTTTGTTTAACGTTGACTTTGCCATAGTCGACTCCTTCTGTTTTGTTTGGTCCTCTACATAGGGTTTGGAGGATTATTAAAATGTGCTTCATGTTTGATCAAACTATGCACGGTCTATTTCAATGATAATTTCTTACTATTTTTTTTCTCTCTTTAGAAGTGAAATTTCTATGCACTGATACATTAAATTAATAATGGGGCCCTATTCTCTTTTGCGAGGATACCCATTAGTCGATTTGTGGCCCACTCCTCCTCCTCATGGATCGTGGATAGATTGTTTCACAAGAACAAAAGGTGATATGAATCTTCGCAGGACTCAAGATAAGTATGTTCCTTGACTTATTCTTAATATTCGATTTCCCCTAAAATGCTAGCATAGTGTAACATCCCGCTCTGGCGCACTGAGAAAACTTATTCTTTGAGGACACTTGCTCGCAAGTGATCTGGACTTTTATGATGTTAAACCATTTATCCTTGATTATGATGCGTTTTGATAGATGACATGATGTGTTTACTACTTTGATGTAGACAGGTGTTGTTGACTCAGTTTCATTGAGAGTGCAGGGTTTCAGACCTTGAGGATGCAGAGGCATCGGTGGAACACCTTGGACTCCGGATTGAGTCAGGGAGTGTGCTATTTGGGTTGATTTATTTTCTATGATATTTCATTGATTTGATGATATGATGTTGACATGTTCTGACACGATTGTTGATGATGCAGGCTGACGATAGCTTGCCGACCAGAC